>JAWPHD010009720.1:0-100834 GCA_037043455.1 Cyrtodaria siliqua | reverse complement strand
TTATCAGGCTTACTGAACACATATGTGCAATGCCATGAACATTGCTTAGTACTTCATTTCATCAATATATCATAACAATCCCTTATTCATATTATATTATTTAAATCATGTAGAAAGGTTGTAAATTACTGATTCTTACAAGTTTACACATATATTGTAAAAAATATTAACTAAACTAAATGCATAAAAATGTGTCAATAGTGGATGGGGTAAATTGACTTCTAATTTGAAGCAAAATAGAGATTTTAAACTGAATTCAGTGCTAAAAAAGAGCTTATTTACGCTTTATGTAACTCAATGAATTGTAAACTTAAGCACATCTTTAAAAAGTACATCAATAATTATTCACACAAGCATGACTTTCAAAAATGAACATCAAAAACTTATATGAAAGCGCTTCAATGATAACCTATTAATGTTCGATTTTTTTTTATATAAGCTACCTGTTCCAGATTGCTATCATGGAAAAATGTAATCTATATACATTGCTCTTTTCAAAAAGTGATGGTAGAATTTGTCCCTTGAGTTGGTAACAATATCGAAAATGTTGGGTCCTGGCTCATGGCCTATATATGCAAACATATATTGAAAATCAAAGGTATTATACCTCCCGTGATCAGTGCTATACAAAGTGGTCTGTGGAACCGTATTTGAGCCAGACCGAATTACGCACACGTGTCCCTCATTAAGTGGCAATTACCTATTAAATGTTTTAATTTTACAGTAAACACTTTTTTAAAGCCAAAATTAAGGTTTTATTCCATACCCCAGCCAACCCCGCTTTCACTTCTTGGAGACGGGGTTAAATGGGTATGAAAGTTAATACTCGGACCGCGTAATGTAATTCGGTCGAATTAAGGACACGGGTCTAATTCATTGGAAAAAACATATTAGGGACACATGTGGTCAAAGTGCGGTGCATGTACTCACCAACCGTATTACGTACACAAGTGAATAGTTGTATTTGTGCTTTATAAATACACGAGTTATTTAAGTATCACCAGAATGGTGGTATTCTATTTTTGTCAATAGGTAGCTACATAACTATCTAGATATTGTTAACGGTTTATCTAGATAACTACAAAATAGCTAGATGTCTATCAGAGGCCATATCAACAGCTAGAGTTAGTACTGTCCTCAGGGGCAATATCAACAGCTAGCATAAGAACTGACTTCTGGGAAAATATCAACAGCCAGCGTTTAAACATCCATATGGATATTATCGACATCTAGCGATAGTACTATGCTTAGGAGCAATATCAACAGCTGGCGTTAGTACTGTCCTCTGGGGCCATATAAACTGCTAGTTTTAGTACAGTCCTAAGCGGCAATATCAACAGCTAGCGATAGTACAGTCCTCAGGGGCCATATCAACAAACACCCAGCGATCACACTGTCATCAGGGGTCATATCAACAGTCAACGTTATTACTGTCCTTAGGGGCAATATCAGCAGTTGGCGTTAGTACTGTCCTCAATGGCAATATCAACTGCCTGCGTTGGTATTGTCCTCAGTGGCAATATCAACAGCCAGCGTTAGTACTGTCCTCTGGGTCCATATCAACTACAGTTTTAGAACTGTCCTAAGGGGCAATATCAGCAGCTAGCGATAGTACTGTCCTACCGGTCAATATCAACAGCTGGCGTTAGTACTGTCCTTATGGGCAATATCAGCAGCTGGCGATAGTACTGTCCTCAGAGGCCATATAAACATCTAGGTTTAGTACTGTCTTCTGGGGCCATATCAACAGCTAGTTTTAGTACCGTCCCTAGGGACAGTATCAGCAGCTAGCGATAGTACTGTCCTCGGGCTATATCAACAGATAGGTTTATAACTGTCCTCAGGGGCAATATCAACAGCTAAGGTTAGTTCTATCTTCAGGGGCAATATCAACAGCTGACGTTAGTACTGTCGTCAAGGGCCATATCAACAGTTAGTTTTAGTCCAGTCCCTAGGGGCAATATCAGCAGCTAGCGATAGTAAAGTCCTTAGAGTCCATATTAACAGCTAACGTTATTACTGTTCTTAGGGGCAATATCAACAGCTAGAATTAGTACTATCCTCAGGGGCCATATCAAAATCTAGGTTATTACTGTTCTGACGGCCATATCAACATCTAGCGTTAATATTGTTCTAAGGTGCATTATCAACAGCTAAGGTTATACAGGGCAATATCAGCTGGTGTTAGTACTGTCCTCTGGGGCCATATCAACAGCTAGTTTTAGTACCGTCCCAAGGAGCAATATCAACAGCTAGCGATAGTACTGTCCTAAGGGCCAATATCAACAGCTGGTGTTAGTACTGTCCTCAGGGGCTATATCAACAGCTAGGTTTATTACTGTCCTCAGGGGCAATATCAACAGTTAGGGTTAGTTCTATCTTAAGGGGCAATATCAACAGCTGACGTTAGTACTGTCCTCTGGGGCCATATGAACAGCTAGCGATAGTACTGTCCTAAGGGCCAATATCAACAGCTGGTGTTAGTACTGTCCTCAGGGGCTATATCAACAGCTAGGTTTATTACTGTCCTCAGGGGCAATATCAACAGCTAGGGTTAGTTCTATCTTAAGGGACAATATCAACAGCTGACGTTAGTACTGTCCTCTGCTGCCATATCAACAGCTAGTTTTAGTACCGTCCATAGGGGCAGTATCAACAGCTAGCGATAGTACTGTCCTATCGGTCAATATCAACAGCTGGCGTCTGTACCGTCCTTAGGGGCAATATCAGCAGTTGGCGTTAGTACTGTCCTCAATGGCAATATCAACTGCCTGCGTTGGTATTGTCCTCAGTGGCAATATCAACAGCCAGCGTTAGTACTGTCCTCTGGGTCCATATCAACTACAGTTTTAGTACTGTCCTAAGGGGCAATATCAGCAGCTAGCGATAGTACTGTCCTACCGGTCAATATCAACAGCTGGCGTTAGTACTGTCCGTATGGGCAATATCAGCAGCTGGCGATAGTACTGTCCTCAGAGGCCATATAAACAGCTAGGTTTAGTACTGTCTTCTGGGGCCATATCAACAGCTAGTTTTAGTACCGTCCCTAGGGACAGTATCAACAGCTAGCGATAGTACTGTCCTCGGGCTATATCAACAGATATGTTTATTACTGTCCTCAGGGGAAATATCAACAGCTAAGGTTAGTTCTATCTTAAGGGGCAATATCAACAGCTGACGTTAGTACTGTCGTCAAGGGCCATATCAACAGTTAGTTTTAGTCCTGTCCCTAGGGGCAATATCAGCAGCTAGCGATAGTAAAGTCCTCAGAGTCCATATTAACAGCTAGCGTTATTACTGTTCTTAGGGGCAACATCAACAGTAGAATTAGTACTATCCTCAGGACCATATCAACATCTAGGTTATTACTGTTCTGACGGCCATATCAACATCTAGCGTTAATATTGTTCTAAGGTGCATTATCAACAGCTAAGGTTATACAGGGCAATATCAGCTGGCGTTATTACTGTCCTCTGGGGCCATATCCACAGCTAGTTTTAGTACCGTCCCAAGGAGCAATATCAACAGCTAGCGATAGTACTGTCCTAAGGGCCAATATCAACAGCTGGTGTTAGTACTGTCCTCAGGGGCTATATCAACAGCTAGGTTTATTACTGTCCTCAGGGGCAATATCAACAGCTAAGGTTAGTTCTATCTTAAGGGGCAATATCAACAGCTGACGTTAGTACTGTCCTCTGGGGCCATATGAACAGCTAGTTTTAGTACTGGCCCTAGGGCAATATCACCAGCTATCGATAGTAAAGTCCTCAGGGGCCATATCAACAGCTAGCGTTATTACAGTTCTAAGGGGCAATATCAGCGGCTAGGTTTAGGACTATCCTAAGGTGCAATATCAACAGCTGGCGTTAGTACTGTCCTTAGGGGCAATATCAACAGCTAGCGTTAGTACCATCTTAAGGGGCAATATCAACAGCTGGCGTTAGTACTGTCCTCAGGGGCAATATCAGCAGCTGGAGTTAGTACTGTCCTCATAGGCAATATAAACAGCTAGGATTAGTACTGTCCTCTGGGCCATATCAACAGCTAGTTTAAGTACCGTCCCTAGGGGCAGTATCAACAGCTAGCGATAGTACTGTCATAAGGACCAATATCAACAGCTGGCGTCAGTACTGTCCCCAGGTACTATACCAACATCTAGGTTTATTACTGTCCCCAGGGGTAATATCAACAGCTAGGGTTGGTTCTATCTTAATGGACAATATCAACAGCTGACGTTAGTACCTTCCTCTGGGGCCATATCAACTGCTAGTTTTAGTACTGTCCTAAGGGGCAATATCAGCAGCTAGCGATAGTACTGTCCTATCGGTCAATATCAACAGCTAGATTTATTACTGTCCTCAGGGGCAATATCAACAGCTAGGGTTAGTTCTATCGTCAGGGGCAATATCAACAGCTGACGTTAATACTGTCGTCAAGGGCCATCTCAACAGCTAGTTTTTTTAGCCCTGTCCCTAGGGGCAATATCAGCAGCTAGCGATAGTAAAGTCCTCAGAGTCCATATGTACAGCTAGCGTTATTACTGTTCTTAGGAGCAATATCAACCACTACGTTTAGTACTCTCCTCTGGGGCAATATCAACAGCTTTATAGTGTCCTAAGGCGCAATATCAACACCTAGAGTTAGTACTATCCTCAGGGGCCATATCAACAGCTAGCGTTATTATTGTTCTAAGGGGCAATATCAACGGCTAGGTTTAGGATTATCCTAAGGGGCAATATCAACATCTGGCGTTAGTACCATCTTAAGGGACAATATCAACAGCTGTCGTTAGTACTGTCCTCAGGGGCCATATCAACATCTAGGTTTAGTACCGTCCTTAGAGGCAATATCAGCAGCTAGCGATAGTACTGTCCTAAGGGTCAATATCAACAGCTGGTGTTAGTACTGTTCTCAGGGGCCATATCAACAGCTGGCGTTAGTACTGTCCTTAGGTTCAATATCAACAGCTAGCGTTAGTACTATCTTAAGGGGGAATATCAACAGCTGGCGTAATAACTGTCCTCATGGGAGGGTAAACAGCTAGAATTAGTATTATCCTCAGTGGCTATATCAACATCTAGCGTTGTTACTGTTGTAAGGGCCATATCAACATCTAGCGTTAATATTTTTCTCAGGGCATTTTCAACAGCTAAGGTTATACTTACTTTTAGTACTATCCTACAGGGCAATATCAGCTGGCGTTAGTACTGTCCTCTGGGGTCATATTAACAGCTAGTTTTAGTACCGTCGGTGGGGGCAGTATCAACAGCTAGCGAAAGTACTGTCGTTAGGGCCAGTATCAACATACTGTCCTCAGGGGCTATATCAACAGCTAGCGTTATTATTGTTCTAATGGGCAATATCAACGGCTAGTTTTAGTACTGTCCTAAGGGGCAATATCAGCAGCTAGCGATAGTACTGTCCTATCGGTCAATATCAACAGATAGGTTTGTTACTGTCCTCAGGGGCTATATCAACAGCTAGGTTTCAGGGCCAATATCAACAGCTAGGGTTAGTCTTTAGGGGCAATATCAACAGCTGACGTTAGTACTGTCCTCTGGGGCCATATGCACAGCTAGTTTTAGTACTGTCCCCGGGAGCAATATCAGTAGATATCGATAGTAAGGTCCTCAGGAGCCATATCAACAGCTAGGGTTATTACTGTTCTTAGGGACAATAGCATAGCTACGTTAATGCTGTCCTCAAGGGCAATATCAGCAGCTTAATAATATCCTGAGGGGCAATATCAACACCTAGAATTAGTACTATCCTGAGGGGCCATATCAACAGCTAGCGTTATAACTGTTCTTATACCAGCGGCTAGGTTTAGGACTATCCTAAGGGGCAATATCAACAGCTGGCGTTAGTTCTGTACTTAGGGGCAATATCAACTGCTAGCGTTAGTACCACTTAAGGGGCAATATCAACAGCTGGCGTTAGTACTGTCCTCAGTGGCCATATCAACAGTTAGGTTTAGTACCGTCTTTAGAGGCAATATCAGCAGCTAGCGATAGTACTGTCTTAAGGGTCAATATCAACAGCTGGTATGAGTACTGTCGTCAAGGGCCATATCAACAGCTAGGTTTAGTACTGTCCTCAGGGGAAATATAAATAGCTAGCGTTAGTACTATCTTAAGGGGCAATATCAACAGCTGGCGTTAGTACTGTCCTCAGGGGCAATATCGGTAGCTGGCGTTAGTACTGTCCTCATAGGCAATATAAAGAGCTACTGTTCTCGGGCTATATCAACAGCTAGGTTTATTACTGTCCTCAGGGGCAATATGAACAGCTAGGGTTAGTTCTATCTTAAGGGGCAATATCAACAACTGACGTTAGTACTGTCCTATGTGGCCATATCAACAGCTAGTTTTAGTCCTGTCCCTAGGGCCAATATCAACAGCTAGCGATAGTAAAGTTATTACTGTTCTTAGGGGCAATATCAACAGCTACGTTTATTACTCTCCTCAGGGGCAATATCAGCAGCTTAATAATGTTCTAAGGGGCAATATCAACACCTAGAATTAGTACTATCCTCAGGGGCCATTTCAACAGATAGTGTTATTATTGTTCTAAGGGGCAATATCAACGGCTAGGTTTAGGACTATCCTAAGGGGAAATATCAACAGCTGGCGTTAGTACTGTCCTTAGGGTCAATATCAACAGCTAGCGTTAGTTCTATCTTAAGGGGCAATATCAACAGCTGACGTTATTACTGTCCTCAGGGGCAATATCAACAGCTTAGTAATGTCCTTAGGGGCAATATAAACAGCTAGAACTAGTACTATCCTCAGGGGCCATATCAACATCTAGAATTTGCGCTGTGGTCTAGTGGTAGAGCGTTGGACCCATAATCCAAAAGTCGTGGGTTCGATTCCCGCCATTGCCATATGCGTTGTGTCTCTGAGCAAGACACTTTATCTGCATTGCTTAGTACTGGTTCTACCCAGGAAGACATCGAGAGTGATTCAAATAAGTTCATTGAGCTTTCGTTACAATCGATGTAAAATAAATATGTTTAAACTAACATCTAGCGTTAATATTGTTCTATTGGGCATTATCAACAGCTAAGGTTATACTTACTTTTAGTACTATCCTACAGGTCAATATCATCTGGCGTTAGTACTTTCCTCTGGGGCCATATCTACAGCTAGTTTTAGTACTGTCCCTAGGAGCAATATCAACAGCTAGCGATAGTACTGTCCTAAGGGCCAATATCAACAGCTGGTGATAGTACTGTCCTCAGGGGCTATATCAACAGCTAGGTTTATTACTGTCCTCAGGGGCAATATCAACAGCTAGGGTTAGTTCTATCTAAAGAGCAATATCAACAGCTGACGTTAGTATTGTCCTCTGGGGCCATATCAACAGCTTGGTGTTGTACTGTCCGTAGGGGCAATATCAGCAGTTATCGATAGTAAAGTCCTCAGGGGCCATATCAACAGCTATGGTTATTACTGTCCTTAGGGACAATATCATAGCTACGTTTAGTACTCTCCTCAGGGGCAATATCAACAGCTTAATAATATCCAAAGGGGCAGTATCAACATCTATAATTAGTACTATCCTCAGGGGCATATCAACAGCCAGCGTTATTACTGTTCTAAGGGGCGACATCAGCAGCTAGGTTTAGGACTATCCTAAGGGGCAATATCAACAGCTGGCGTTAGTACTGTCCTTAGGGGCAATAGCAACAGCTAGCGTTAGTACCATCTTAAGGGGCAATATCAACAGCTGCCGTTAGTACTGTCCTCAGGGGCCATATCAACATCTAGGTTTAGTACTGTCCTCAGGGGAAATATCAACAGCTAGCGTTAGTACCATCTTAAGGGGCAATATCAACAGCTGCCGTTAGTACTGTCCTCAGGGGCCATATCAACATCTAGGTTTAGTACTGTCCTCAGGGGCAATATCAACAGCTAGGTTTAGTACTGTCCTCAGGGGCAATATCAGCAGCTAGCGATAGTACTGTCCTAATGGTCAATATCAACAGCTGGTGTTAGTACTGTCCTCAGGGGCCATATCAACAGCTAGGTTTAATACTGTCCTCAGGGGCAATATCAACAGCTAGCGTTAGTACTATCTTAAGGGGCAATATCAGCAGCTGGTGTTAGTACTATCCTCAGGGGTCATATCAACAGGTAGCGAAAGTACTGTCTTCAATATCAACAGTTTGCGTTAGTATGGTCCTCAGTGGCAATATCAACAGCCAGCGTTAGTACTGTCCTGAAGTGCTATACCAACAACTAACGTCAGTACTGTCCTCAGTGGCAATATCAACAGCTAGCGTTAGTACTGTCCTAAGGTGAATTATCAACAGATAGCGTTAATAATGTCCTCAGGGGCACTATCACACGCTAGTGTTCGAACTATCCTCAGGTGCAATATCAACAGCTAGTCAGTAACATGCACAGGTATCAACAGCTAGCATATGTACTGTCCATATGGAAACAAACAGCTAGTGTCTTTAACATCCACATGTGCACTATCATCAGCCTTTGTTTTAACCACAATAGAGTTACTATGATGAGCGTTAGTACTGTCCTCAGAGGCAACATCAACGGGTAACATTAGTACTGTCCTCAAATACAATATCAACAGCTAGTGGTAGTACTGTCCTCCGAGGCATTATCAACAGCCAGCGTTAGTACTGCCGTCATTGGTAATATCAACAGCCAGCGTTAATACTGGACCCCAGGGGCAATATCAATACAGTGAGCGTTATTATTGTTCTAAGGGGAGTATCGACATCTAGCGTTAGTACTGCCTTCAGGGGAAATCTCAATATATATCGTTAGTATTTGCCTCATTGGCAATATCAACAGCCAGAGTTAGTACTATTCTCATGGACACTGTTAACAGCCAGCGTTATTAATGTCCTCAGAAAGAAGTATAAACAGTCAGCGTTAGTACTGTTCTTAGGGGCAATATCAACAGCCACCGTTAGTACTGTCCTAAGGGGCCACATCAATATCCAGTGTGAGTAATGTCCACAGGGTCAAAATCAACAGCTATCGTTAGTACTGTTCTCAGGGGCAATATCAACAGATAACGTTAGTACTGTCCAAAGGGGCAACATCAACAGCCAGCGTTAGTACTGTCCTAATGGGCAATATCAACAGCCAGCGTAAGTAATGTCCTCAGGTACAATATCAACAGCCTGCGTTAGTATTGTCCTCAATGTCAAAATCAATAGCCAGAGTTAGTAATGTGCTCATGAGCAATATCAACAGATAGTACCGCTTTCCAGAGGCAATATCAACTGCTACTGTAAGTACCGTCCTCAGAGGCAATATCAGCAGCTAGCGTTAGTACTGTCCTCAAAGGCAATATCAACTGCCTGCGTAGGTATTGTCCTCAAGGGCAATATTAACAGCCAGCGTTTGTATTGTCCTAAGTGTAATACCAACAGTTATGGTTAGTAATGTCCTCGGGGGCGTTATCAAGAGCTAGCTGTAGAACTACAATATCA
This sequence comes from Cyrtodaria siliqua, assembly GCA_037043455.1. Taxonomy (NCBI): domain Eukaryota; kingdom Metazoa; phylum Mollusca; class Bivalvia; order Adapedonta; family Hiatellidae; genus Cyrtodaria; species Cyrtodaria siliqua. Next base: position 91,365 of record JAWPHD010009720.1, on the reverse strand, counting down.
ACAGTTATTGTCTTTAACATCCACATGAACAATATCAACAGCCAGCGTCTTATAGGGATACTATCAACAGCTAGAGTTAGTACCGTCCACAAGTCAATATCAACAGGTAGCGTTAGTCCTGTCCTCAGGGGCAATGTCAACAGCTAGCGTTAGTACTGTCCTCAGAGGCAATATCAACAGCTAGCGTTAGTACTGTCCTCAGGGTCAATATCGCCGGCTAGCGTTAGTCCTGTCCTAAAAAGAATACTGTCAGTACTACTAAACTATACGACAATATCACATACTGGCTTCCATGGCTTTTGTACTGTCCTCAAGGACAATTTCATGAATTAGCGTCACTAAAGTCTTGAAGGACAAAATAAATTGCTTAGGTCACTTCCTTGAAAGACCAAAGGGACAATATAGTCATATCCTTAAACGGTTTCTCACCAGTGTGTATGCATACTTGTCTTTTCGTTTACCCTACCTGTTTGCAAGCAATGTTTTTTCCCCAAGTGAGTTCGTTTCCGAGGAAGGCGTTGCTGGCATGTTGTCACTGATTAACACAGAATTACAGCAAAATGTGTAAGGAGCATAATTATATAGGGTGTGGCCCTTCCTGTACATAGGCCTGTTCAACGGCTTAACATCCCCTTCGAAGGATGATACCTACTTATTCTAAAAGGGCATCACAGTAACTCTGTTGTACGTATGCACCATAAGAGTTACTATTTTCGCTGCTAGAATATACCAAAAGTATTAATCAAGTCACATTGTACTAAGACATCATGTTCTTGCATATAAAGCTACTGGTACTTTATACTGACAGAAAAAATGTGTGGTATTTAAGCTAAAGGATGTTTTTATTTTTAGAAATGGTCTGCTTTAATGTAATAAGTTTCTTTTAAATCGTGTGTCAGTACAGTCCTCAGCGAAACAATAAACGGATACAGTCAATACTAATCTCTGTGAAAATATCACCTGCGAGCTTCTCTGGGTTCAGTACTCAAGGACAATATCAATACAATAAACTGCTTAGGTGAATTGATTGATACGCGAAAGGGACGATATATTCATAAACTCTGATATTGTACCTTAAACGGCTTCTCACCAGTGTGTACGCACACTTGTCATTTCGCTTACTCCAACAATTGCAAGCAATGTTTTTTTCCGAGTGAGGGTTTTGGGCAAATGACCTTTCCTTATTCGGGCAATGTACTGTGAATCTTATGCCATCCTTCGAAGGAAATTTTAAGACGTAGACCAGTCCCATGTAGGAAGAGTCATGCTCATGACATATCTCTTTGAATTTCTGTGTTAATGAGGCAAAATGCCCGTGGAGCTTTCCTCGGAAACGATGCTGCCATGATCATTAGACTAGACCGTGTGCAGTATCTATAATTAGGAACAGCGGGGACAGCACCTCTCCCCTAATCTGAAAGGGGTGGGTAGAGTATGTCCCTCCCCGCAACCCCCACAACCCACACCCCACACGAACATTGTTCTTATATAATATGAAGATTCCCTATGCATTTGTACATGGTTTGATAATGTAACAAATACTATACCAATAGTATTCATCAATTCACATGTAATTAATAAATCGTGTTCTTGCAAATAAACCGACTGGTACATTATAGAAGGAAGAGGTGATAATTAAGCTAAAAGACAGTTTTGTTTTTTAAAAATAGTAAGTGGTAATGTCTAGGCGATGTGAGAGATGTCTCTAACACCCTTTAAGTGTAATTATTTTAAACAGTAGGCGAATGTGTGTATTCATGCAGGATAAAATCCAAATAAGTCACATAATTATATTAAGTTTTTATTTCGTTAAATGGTATAATATGGTATTTCTCCTGTATCGGCTAATAGTTCAGTTAATTCCTAGGCACTAGTAACTTCTACTTCTAATTAGAAAGTAGTAACTGTTTAGGAAATTTGAATTAAACAGAGCATACACATTCATATCCACGATTAATGCGTAATTGCGGCTGGTATAGCAGTTAATTAGCACTAGTGACTTCTACTTTGCTAAAATGAGTAACTAGGCATATTCGGAAAATTAAAGGACAATAGAAACATCTCTCACATCGCCTAATATCTTAATGTATGTAGCTTATATGGCTTCTCTCCTGTATGCATACTCACATTCGACTACTGTTTAAAAAAGTTAATTGAATTGATTTTTTTTTTAAGGAGCAACAACACATGAAAGTTTATATGGCGCCTAACAGGAACGAACGCGCCAGGCTCATCCTCCATTTACATCAAGATAAAATATGAAGATTGGGCCTAGAACCTTCTTACCTGCAAAACTGCAGAATTGCTGCAAATTCTATAATAGACACTCCATTTACGATGGAGCCACGTTTCCACGTTTGCATACGCGGTGTCATGATGGGCATGATAAAAAATGACGAAATGAATATGAATGTGTGTGGGGGGTGGTGGTGGCGGGGGAGGAGCGGGGGGTCTACCCCGCAACCTCACGGGGAACAAAATGAAAGTTAACAGATGACAGAGACATCGTATTTCTCTTATCAGGATATCTCTCACATCACCTAGACATTATCACTTGCTATCATTTAACGAAATATAACAGAATGGCTTAATATATTTGATTTATATGGCTTCTCCCCTGTATGTATTCTCACATTCGCCTACTGTTTATTTCCTAAGCCGTTACTACTTCCTAATTATTTTTTAAATAGGAGGCGAATGTGATTATTCATATAATGCGCCAAAACTTAATATGCAATATGTGACTTGAACGCATTATGTGACAAAAATAGTTGTTGTGTTGTGCTTTGTGCTTTTTGTTGTTGTTGCTGTTGAGTGTTGTTGGTGTTTTTTTGGGGGGAGGGGGCAGTGGTTGTGGGTTGGCTGTAAATAGTGTTTTTTTAAAGTTGCGCATCACCCCTTAACTTGAGTGCGTGCGTGAGTGCGTGTGTTTTGGTTATAACTTGTTTTTTTTTAACTTGCGCTCCACCCCCAATGTCAAATCCTTTATCCGCCCCTGAGGAGGGTGCGTGCTCCCCAGATTTTTTCTAAAGTAAGAAGACTTTATTTTATGGATTTATGCAAACTGGATCCGCCCATGCCCCGACCCCACAACCAAAGAACAATCAAAGTACATACGTTTCAGATTTTAGGTAGGGGTCCTCCCGGTGCCCGCACTGGACCCGCCCCTAGACCCATCCCACTACCACCTGTACACCCCAACCAACAAAAGCTTACTATATGCATATAATTATTACTTTTCAGATTTTAGCCTGGTGCACCCATACCCCTCGGATCCGCCCTTGCCCTCCCCGACCCACGACCCACTTCTCACCCAATATATTTCTTTGCCTCGGTGTCAGTTTATGTCTGGTTACGGCACTGTGCGTGAAAGTTATTGCGTGAACGTTATGCATAGCATCATGACAGATGTATACTCCGCTTTTTGTGAATTAGAGAATGTGTGCTAGGAATCGAAGACATTCCATGCCGATATATTATAACCACCTTAGAACACGACATCCCAGACCATATCAGGACCCGATTTGCAATCAATTGTAACTAGAAGAACGGTATTGAAACAAAGGTTGAAGGAACGCGTTTGGACTTAAACAAATCTTTAAAAACAAAAAGATCTTAAAAAAATCAAAAAATCTGATTGTTTGTTTTTGTCTAGACTTGTACACAAATATCAAAACATATCAAATAATTGCAAAACTGTACACCAAAATTCCTACCCCATGTAAGAGACTGTAGTAGACATGTACAACAGCAGAGCACAACATCAGAGCAAATAAATAAATGAAAAACTGTACACCAGAAACAATCCTACCCCATGTAAGAGACCACTTTGGGGTAGGCATTTTGGGGAGGATTGTTTTTGGTGTACGGTTTTTATTTTTTTTTAAATATGTTTTGATGTTTGTATACATGTCTATTCTATACAGAAATATAATATAACAAAAAAAAAATTCTGATTTCTTTTTCTTTTTTTGTTGTCTTTTTTATGTTTATTTCCTTCAACCTGTCTATTGAAAATAACAATTTCTTCCAGTCATATTGTTGTGGTGGATGAGTGGTTAGCATACTTGGTCATACTTGCCTCTCGTCCCAGACGTCACAGGTTCGATTTCCTCTGGTAAGCCTACTATGAAAGTATGCCATCCTCAGAAGGAGGTGTGTGTAAAGTCATAGGTCCGTGTGCAGGGAGAGCTATACACGTGGTAATCGGTTATTCGTCAACAGAATTGCACATAATAAATGAAATTGCGTGTAGATAGTGGCAAAATATAAGAAACATATACATCTAATCTATTTTATAACTCTAACACCATAGCATGTGTTTTTTTCAATATCGACGTTTGCTTCAACTAAACGATTACACTACAAAACTTCCTCCCCTTAATCTGTTATAAATGGCGTTTTCACAATAAAATCGCAGTATATACGTGTTGCGTCCCTTTTGTTGTGAAACGACATTTAGGGGCATAATTGACAGCTGGAGCTTCGTCGGGGCATTATTGACAGGAGGGGCTTCAACAACAGCGAATGATTTGAACCCCTCTCGACAATACAGTCGGCATCTGTCAATTAGGTCCCCATAAACAGTACAGACGGCATCTGTCAATAATGCACCTATAGACTATACTGACGCATTCTAATAATGTCCCTATCGACAATACTTACGCCATCTGTTAATAAGGGCCCTATAGACAATACAAACGGCATCTGTCAATAAGGACCCTATACATAATACAGACGTCATGTGTCAATAAAGTCCTTAAAGACCGTACAGACGGCATCTGTCAATAAGGTCCCTATAGACAATACAGACGGCATCTGTCAATAAGGTCCCTATACATAATACAGACGACTTTTGTCAATAAGGTCCATATAGACAGTACAGACGGCATCTGTCAATAAGGTCCCTATAGACAATACAGGCGGCATCTGTCAATAAGGTCCCCATACAATATACAGACGCCATCTGTCAAAAAAGTCACTATAGACAGTACAGACGGCATCTGCCAATAAGGTCCCTATAAACGGTACATACGGCATCTGTCATTAATGACCCTATCGAAAATACAGACGCCATCTGTCACTAATGCCCCTACAGACAATACAGACGACATCTGTCAATAAGGTCCCTATAGACAATACAGACGGCATCTGACATTAAGGTCCCTACAGACAATACAGACGACATGGGCCAATAAGGTCCCTATAGACAATACAGACGGAATCTGTCGATAATGCACCTACATACGCTTTCTGTCAATAAGGTCCCTATAGACAATATAGTCAATAATGCCCCTACAGACAATACAGACGGCATCTGTCAATAAGGTCCTTATAAACAATACAGACGGCATCTGTCAATAAGGTCCTATAGACAATACTTCCGCCATCTGTCAATAAGGTCCCTATAAACAGTATACACTTATTGACAGATGCCATCTGTATTGTCTATAGGGAGCTTATTGAAAGATGCCGTATGTATTATCTGTAGCGGCATTATTGACAGATGCCGTCTGTACTGTTTATAGGGACCTTATTAACACATGCCGTCTGTATTGTATATAGGGACGTTATTGACAGAAGCCGTTTGTATTGTCCATAGGGACATTATTGACATATGTCGTCTGTGTTGTCCATAGGGGCCTTATTGACAGATGCCGCCTATGTTGTCCATAGGGACCTTATTGACAGATGTCGTCTGTATTGTCTATAGGTAGCTTATTGAAAGATGCCGCATGTATTGTCTGTAAGGACCTTAATGTCAGATGACGTCTGTATGGTCTATAGGGACCTTATTGACAGAATGCGTCTGTATTGTCTATAGGTGCATTATCGACAGATGCCATTTGTACTGTTTATAGGGACCTTATTGACAGATGCCGTCTGTATTGTCTGCAAGGACCTTATTGACAGATGCCGTATGTACTGTCTATAGGAACCTTATTGATAGATGGCGTAAGTATTGCCTATAGGGACCTTATTGACAGATGTCATCTGTATTGTTATAGGGACCTTATTAACATATACTGTCTGTATTGTCTATAAGGACGTTATTGACAGATGCCATATGTATTGTCCATAGGGACCTTATTGACAGATGTCGTCTGTGTTGTCCATATGGGCCTTATTGACAGATGCCGCCTATATTGCCGATAGGGGCATTAATGACAGATGCCGTATGTATTGTCTATAGGGACCTTATTGACAGATGGCGTCTGTATTATGTATATGGACCTTATTGACAGATGCCGTCTGTATTGTCTATAGGGGCCATATTGACAGATGCCGTCTGTACTGTCTATAGGGACCTTATTGGCACATGTCGTCTGTATTATGTATAGGGACCTTATTGACAGATGTCGTCTGTGTTGTCCATAGGGGCCTTATTGACAGATGCCGCCTATATTGTCTATATGGACCTTATTGACAGATGCCATCTGTATTGTCTATAGGGAGCTTATTGAAAGATGCCGTATGTATTATCTGTAGCGGCATTATTGACAGATGCCGTCTGTACTGTTTATAGGGACCTTATTGACAGATGGCGTAAGTATTGTCTATAGGGACCTTTTTGACAGATGCCGTCTGTATTGTCCATAGGGACCTTATTGACAGATGTCGTCTGTGCTGTCCATGGGGGCCTTATTGACAGATGACGCCTATATTGTCTATAGGGAGCTTATTGAAAGATGCCGTATGTATTATCTGTAGCGGCATTATTGACAGATGGCGTCTCTACTGTTTATAGGGATCTTATTGACAGATGGCGTAAGTTTTGTCTATAGGAACCTTATTGACAGATGCCGTCTGCATTGTCCATAGGGACCTTATTGACAGATGTCGTCTGTGTTGTCCATAGGGGCCTTATTGACAGATACCGCCTATATTGTCTATATGGACCTTATTGACAGATTGGCAGTTTATTGAAAGATGCCGTGTGTATTATCTGTAGCGGCATTATTGACATGGCGTCTGTACTGTTTATAGGGACCTTATTGACAGATGGCGTAAGTATTGACTGTAGAACCTTATTGACAGATGCCGTCTGTAATGTCTATAGGGACGTTATTGACAGATGCCGTCTGTATTGTTTACAAGGACCTTATTGACAGATGCCGTCTGTATTGTCTGTAGGGGCATTATTGACAGATGATGTCTGTATTGTCTATTGGGCTCTTATTGACAGATGACGCCTGTATTGTCTATAGGGACATTATTGACAGATGCCGTCTGTATTGTCTATTTCGACCTTATTGGCAGATGACGTCTGTATTGTCTGTAGGGGCATTAGTGGCAATTGGCGTCTGTATTGTCGATAGGGGCATTAATAACAGATGCCGTATGTATTGTCTATAGGGACCTTATTGACAGATGACGTCTATATTGTCTATTGCGACCTTATTGGCAGATGGCGTCAGTATTGTATATAGGGGCATTAGTGACAGATGGCGTCTGTAATGTCGATAGGGGCATTAATGACAGATGCCGTATGTTTTGTCAACATGGACCTAATTGACAGATTGACAGATGGCGCCAGTATGGTCTGTAGGTCGTTATTGACAGACATAGTCTGTGTTCTATAGAGAGCATATTGACGCATGGCGTAAATATTGTTGAAAGGAAACTTAATGATAGATGGCGTCATTATTTTACATAGGTACATTGTTGACAAATGAAGTTTGTATTGGTTACAGGTACCTTAGTGACAGATGATGTTGGTATTGTCCAAAGAAACCTTATTGACAGATGGAGTTCTTATTGTATATAGGGTCCCAATTGATGGATTGTGCCTATACTGACTATAAGGACCGTATTGACAGATTACGTACACACTGTCTATAGGGACATTTTTGACAGATGGTGTCAGTATTTTCAATAGGGACGTTATCGACAGATGACGTCAGTATGGTCTTTACGGACCATATTTACAGGTGGCGTCATTACTGTTGATAGGGTATCTTATCGACAGATAGCGTCAATATTGTTGATAGAGACCTTATTGACAGATCGCGTCAGTATTGTATATGTGGACCTTATTGACAGATTTTGCCATCATTGTTGATTGGGACCTTATTAACAGATAGCCTCAGTATTTTCTATCATGAACTTATTAAGAGAGTGTGCTTGTTTGGTCAATAACGACGTTATTGATACATGGAGTTAGTGTTGTCTATACGGATCGAGTCTGTATTGTGCATAGGGACCTTATTGACAGATGTATAGCAAATAGGGACCATAGTGACATGTGGCATCAGTTTTTTTATTTTGGGACCTTATTGAAAGATTGTGCCATTATTGTCTATAGGGACCTTATTGAGAGATGGTGACAGTAGTGTTGATTGGGACCTTATTGGCAGATAGAGTCAGTATTGTCTTAATGGACCTTATTGACAGATGGTGTTTGTTTTGTCAATAGGGACTTTATTGACAGACGGCGTCAATATGATCTGAATTGACGTTACTGTTGACAGACGTAGTCTGTGTTGTCTTTATTGACACATGGCGTAAGTATTGTTGAAACGGACCGTATTGGTAGATGGCGTCCTAATTGTCCATAGGGACCTTGTTGATAAATGAAGTGTGTATTGCGTACAGGTACCTTAGTGACAGATAGTGTGGGTATTGTCCATAGAGACTTTATTGACAGATTGTCTATAGGGACCTAATTGACAGACGGCGTCAGTATTGTTGAAAGGGACCTTATTGACAGATGACGTCAGTATTGTGTATATGGACTTTATTGACAGATGACGTCAGTATTGTGTATATGGACCTTATTGACAGATGGCGCCGGAATTGTTGCTTGGGACTTAATTGACAGATAATGTTTGTTTTGTCACTAAGGACCTCACTAAGGACCTTATTGACAGATGTCGTTTATACTGTCCTCAGGGGCAATATCGACAGATAATCTTACTACTTTCCTCAGGTGCAATATCTACAGCCAGTTACCGTTAGTACTGTCCTGAGGGGCAATGTGAACAGCTAGTGTCGGTATAGTCCTGAGGGCAAAATTATAGGCTTTGGTCACTTCCTTGATGAGCGAAAGTGATCTTAATCTTTAAACGGTTTCTCACCAGTGTGTACGAGTATGCTGCCTCTATTTCCTAATCTGAGAATAGTGGGCAGAGTATATTCCCCCACCCTCCCACAACACACCCGGATAGTTTGCTTACCTTATGTGTGAATCACCTATACATGTGAACATGCTTGGAATAATAGAAATAGGTATAGAAATCGAATAGGAATTGCAGCTTTCACAGAACACAGTTAACCCCTAAACGCGCAAACAGACAAACAAGAAGGCAAAAGTAATAATAAATGCAAACTACATCACAAACACAAAAGGGTTTACAATAATAAGAACTAAGAATATAACAATAATATTCACCAAGTCACACTTTACTTAAGAGATCAAATGCTTGCATAAAAACCTACTGGGTACTTATAAAGCCAGAAGAAATGTATGCTATTAAGCAATAGGCTTTTTTATATGAACAGCTTTAATATAATAATGATCAGCTTTAATATAATAATTATATTGTTTTAAATCATGTGACAATACTGTCCTCAGGGCAAAAAAAAAGGATACAGTCAGTACTAAACTCTGCAATAATATCACCTGCTAGCTTCCATCGCTCAGTACTGTGCTCTAGGACAATATCAACAGACAGCGTCAGAAAAGTTCTTAATGACAAACTAAATTACTTCGGTCACTACCTTGATACGCGAAAGTGACGATATATTCATAACCTGTGATATTTAATCTTAAACGGTTTCTCACCAGTGTGTATGCCGCACATGAAATCCGAGAGTGATGGGCAGAGTAGCTTCCATTGCTTCAGTACTGTACTTAAAGACAATATCAACATCTAACGTCAGTAAACTCCTGAACGGTTAATTAAATTAATTAGGTCACTTCCTTGATACGCGAAAGGGACAATATATTCATAACTTGTGATATTTAATATTAAACGGTTTCCCACCATGTACACATAGTTGTCTTTTCGTTTACCCTACCTTTATGTTTTTTTCTAAATGAGAGATTTAGTTGACCGTTAATTATTAGGGCAAGGTACTGTGAAACGTGTGCCCTCCTTCGATGGAGATTTTAAGCCGTTGAACAGTCCCATGTGCAGGATGTATTTGCTCATTATAGATCTTGATGAAATTATGTGTTACTCGGTGACGCAAAATACACGTAGAGCTTTTCTTGGAAACGACGTTGTCATGATAATTGGATTTGAGTACGTGCAGTATCAAAAATTAGGAACTGACTGGGTCAGCACCTCTCCCCTAATCTGAAAAGGATGGGCAGAGTATGCCCCTCTCCATCCTCATATACCCTGCATGAATATTTTGCTTATATTACGTGTTGATTCCCAATGCACGTGTACGTGGTTTGATAAGGTAACATATTATTCGTCAATTCACATGTACTTAAGAAATCATGTTCTTCCAAATAAACCGACAGGTACATTATAGAAGAAAGAGGTTATAATTAAGCTAAATGACTCTTTTGTTTTTAAAAACAGTAAGTGATATTGTTATATAGGCGATGTGAGAGTTGTCTCTAGCATCCGTTACGAATAATTATTTTAAACAGTAGGCGATTGTGTGTATTCATGCAGGAGAAAAGCCAACTAAGTCACATGTATTACGTTTTTCTTCCGTTAAATGATAGAATATATATTTTCTCCTTTATATTCATATTTATCGGCTTATTTAGCAGTTGATTCCAATGCACTAGTATCTTTTAATTAGGAAGTAGTAACTTCGTTGGAAATACGAATTAGCTTCACACACGTCAAAAAGGGCATACACATACATATCCACGATTAATGGGTAATGGGTAGTACAATTAGAAAACAAGTTCTTATCAAGCATTATTTAGTACCTAAAACCATGGACATATATACTCATATCCATACTAATCAGAAAATGGTATTTCTCCTGTATACACATATACATCGGGTGGTATAGGAGTCAATTAGGCAGAAATAACTTATACTTTACTAAAATGAGTAACTAGTGCTATGCGGAAACTTAAAGGACAGTATACACATCTCTCTTATCACCTAGACATTATCACTAAATATTTTTAATCGAAAAATAACTGAATATCTTAACTTTTGTCCCTTATATGGCTTCTCCTCGGTATGTATACTCAAATTTGACTACTGTTATAAAAAGAAATTAACGGATGACAGAGACATCCTATTTCTTTTGTAAACTGATATGAATCGTCTGGTACATGAGGGAATTATGCACTAATGCCTTCTACTGAACTAACTTCGGTATACAGAAATTGATTTTTAAAGAGTAGGTGAATATGATTATTCATATAATGCGTCAAATTCAATACGCAATATGTGACCTGTACGCATTATGTGATAATACCATCACACATTGCATTGTCATGGTCGACGCATGTACGCGACTGCTGCGTTGTGTAACTTAAAAGAGTATGAGAGTAGACCTTTGGAAACGACAGAACACGATACATATGCAATATTGCTGTCTCGGTTTGATTGTTCATGAACAGTAGTGAAATTTGCTAGCTACCGCTCACTCACCCTAGTGCCGGGTATAGCAGAACTCAATATTCATATAAGTTTAACCGTCCCAGTATCTAACACAATTGTATGCCCCGAAGAGCAAAATAAACAAAATGGAATTTAGTTGCTCCAGCGGTTATGAAGCCTGCGTATCAAAAGTAACAGCCGAAAGACTCAATTAAAAAGCAGACATCATATCCTATGAGTGGTTAAACAATACCCATAGACGTTTTATCGGCCGGAGTAGTGGAACCACCGAATCGAAAATTAAGTGTAGAAAACAAAACCAATTGAAAATGTACCACCGATATCTAAATATAAATATCGGGCTCCAATCTCCAAAGATCAAATAAATAACATTGTCAGACCCGTAACTACGCTGAGACATAGAAGCACGCACGCACGCACTTACGCACGCACGCACTTACGCACGCACTCACGCACGCACGCGCACATACAAACACACAAACACACAAACACACACACACACACACACACACACACACACACACACACACACACACATACACACATACACATATACATACTTTCACACATACATACTTTCATATCTACATACATAAAGATAAATAAAACTAAATAAATAATTAAATACAACATTCATGTTTAATCACAATGTTATTGATTCTTGAACCAGAGACTACTTTTTCTGTAATCGGGAAAGTAATGAGACATGGCTTCTAATTGACAATTAATGAATTATATCTCTATAAGTGAAAGGCAACATATAACTGTAATAGGACATATGTAATACCACCAATCATCAGACATACCAATGATACCAACATAAGGAATTCATGTACACACTTGAAGACATTCTTAACCGATAGTGAAAACTAGTTCATTTAATGATACTAGTATATGCAAACATATATTGAAAATCAAAGGTAATATACCTCCCATGATCAGTGCTATACAAAGTGGTCTGTGGAACCGTATTTGAGCCAGACAGAATTACGCACACGTGTCCCTCATTACGTGGTCCCGCCTTAATACCATTAAGCGATGGGAAAGCTTATATTAGCAGGATTTTATAACGGATATTTTTCACAATAAAACACGTTTAAAAACATGTTTTACTGAAATAACGCGATAACCTGTTTACAATTACCTATTAAATGTTTTAATTTTACAATATACACTATTTTAAAGCCAAAATTAAGGTTTTATTTCATACCCCAGCCAACCCCGCTTTCACTTCTTGGAGACGGGGTTAGATGGGTATGAAAGTTAATACTCGGACCGCGTAATGTAATTCGGTCGAATTAAGGACACGTGCCTAATTCATTGGAAAAAACAAATTAGGGACACATGTGGTCCAAGTCCAGTGCATGTGCTCACCAACCGTATTACGTACACAAGTGAATAATTGTATTTGTGCTTTATAAATACACGAGTTATTTAAGTATCACCAGAATGGTGGTATTCTATTTTTGTCACTAGGTAGCTACATAACTATCTAGATATTTTAAGTTTTATCTAGATAACTGCAACATATATAGATGTCTATCAGGGGCCATATCAACAGCTAGGGTTAGTACTGTCCTCAGGGGCAATAGCAACAGCTAGGTTCAGGGGCAATATCAACAGCAGACGTTAGTACTGTCGTCAAGGGCCATATCAACAGCTAGCTTTAGTCCTGTCCCTAGGGGCAATATCAGCAGGTAGCGATAGTAAAGTCCTCAGAGTCCATATTAACAGCTAGCGTTATTACTGTTCTTAGGGGCAATATCAACAGCTACATTTAGTACTCTCCTCAGGGGCAATATCAACAGCTTAGTTATGCCCTAAGGGGCAATATCAACACATAATATTAGTACTATCCTCAGGGGCCATATCAACAGCTAGCGTTATTATTGTGCTAAGGGACAATATCAACGGCTATGTTTAGGACTATATCAACAGCTGACGTTAGTACTGTCTTTAGGGTCAATATCAGGTTTAGGACTATCCTAAGGGCCACATCAACATCTAGCGTTAATATTGTTCTAAGGGGCATTATCAACAGCTACGGTTATACTTACTTTTAGTACTATCCTACAGGACAATACCTGCTGACGTTAGTACTGTCCTTAGGGTCAATATCAACAGCTAGCGTTAGTACTATCTTAAGGGGCAATATCAACAGCTGGCGTTATTACTGTCCTCAGGGGCAATATCAACAGCTTTGTAATGTCCTTAGGGGCAATATAAACAGCTAGAATTAGTACTATCCTCAGGGGCCATATCAACAGCTAGCGTTATTACTGTTCTAAGGGCCATATCAACATCTAGCGTTAATATTGTTCTAAGGGGCATTATCAACAGCTAAGGTTATACTTACGTTTAGTTCTATCATACAGGGCAATATCAGCTGGCTTTAGTACTGTCTTCTGGGGCCATATCAACAGCTAGTTTTAGTACCGTCCCTATGGGCAATATCAACAGCTAGCGATAGTACTGTCCTAAGGGCCAATATCAACAGCTGATGTTAGTACTGTCCTCAGGGGCTATATCAACAGCTAGGTTTATTACTGTCCTCAGGGGAAATATCAACAGCTAGGGTTAGTTCTATCTTAAGGGGCAATATCAACAGCTGACGTTAGTACTGTCCTCTGGGGCCTTATCAACAGCTAGTTTTAGTACTGTCCCTAGGGGCAATATCAGCAGCTATCGATAGTAAAGTCCTCAGGAGCCATATCAACAGCTAGGGTTATTACTGTTCTTAGGGACAATATCAATAGCTATGTTTAGTACTGTCCTCAGGGGCAATATCAGCAGCTTAATAATATCCTAAGGGGCAATATCAACACCTAGAAATAGTACTATCCTCAGGGGCCATATCAACAGCTAGCGTTATTACTGTTCTAAGGGTGCAATATCAGCGACTAGGTTTAGGACTATCCTAAGGGGCAATATCGACAGCTGCCGTTAGTACTGTCCTCAGGGGCAATATCAGCAGCTGGCGTTAGTACTGTCCTCATAGGCAATATAAACAGTTAGGTTTAGTATTGTCCTCTGGGGCCATATCAACAGCTACTTTTAGTACCGTCCCTAGAGGCAGTATTAACATCTAGCGATAGAACTGTTCTCATGGGCAATATCAACAGCTAGCGTTAGAACTGACCTCATCAACAGCCAGCGTTTAAACATCCATAGGAATATTATCTAAATCTAGCGATAGTACTATCCTAAGGGGCAATATCAACAGCTAGCATTAGTACTGTCCTCAGAGGCCATATAAACAGCTAGGTTTAGTACTGTCCTCTGGGGCCATATCAACAGCTAGTTTTAGTACCGTCCCTAGGGACAGTATCAACAGCTAGCGATAGTACTGTCTTCGGGCTATATCAACAGCTAGGTTTATTACTGTCCTCAGGGGCAATATCAACAGCTAGGGTTAGTTCTATCTTAAGGGGCAATATCAACAGCTGACGTTAGTAGTGTCCTCTGTGGCCATATCAACAGCTAGTTTTAGTCCTGTCCCTAGGGGCAATATCAGCAGCTAGCGATAGTAAAGTCCGCAGGGTCCATATTAACAGCTAGCGTTATTACTGTTCTTAGGGGCAATATCAACAGCTACGTTTAGTACTATCTTCATGGCAATATCAACAGCTGGGGCCATATCAACAGCTATTTTCAATACTGTCCATAGGGGCAATATCAACAGCTGGCGATAGTACTGTCCTCAGGGACCATATCAACAGCTAGCGTTAGTACTGTTCTTAGGGACAATATCAACAGTTATGGTTAGAACTGTCCTCAGGGGCCATTTCAACAACTTAATATTGTCCTAAGGTGCAATATTAACTGCTATAATTAGGACTGCCTTCAGGGGCGTTATTACTGTTCTAAGGGGAAATATCAACAGATAAGTTTAGTACTGTCCTCAGGGGCAATGCCAATAGCTGGCGTTAGTAATGTCCTAAAGGGCAATGTCAACAGCTCGCGTTAGTAATGTCACCAGGGGCCATATAAGCATCTAGTTTTAATACTGTTCTAAGGGGCAATATCAACAGCTAGGTTTATACTTACTTTTAGTACTATCCCACAGGTCAATAGCATCTGGCGTTAGTACTGTCCTCTGGGACCATGTCAACAGCTAGTTTTGGTACTGTCCCTAGGGGCAATAACAACAGCTAGCGATAGTACTGTCCTCTGGGGCCATATCAACAGCTAGTTTTAGTAATGTGACTAGGGGCAATATCAACAGCTAGCGATAATACTGTCATAAGGGTCAATATCAACAGCTGGTGCTAGTACTGTCCTCAGGGGCCATATCAACAGCTAGGTTTAGTAGGGGCAATATCAGCAGCTACCGTTAGTACTATCTTAAGGGGCAATATCAACAGCTGGCGTTAGTACTCTCCTCATGGGCCATAGCAACAGCTAGGTTTAGTATTGTCCTCAGTGACAATATTAACAGCTAGCGTTAGTACTATCTTAAGGGGTAATGTCAACAGCTGATGTTAGTACTGTCCTCTGGGGCCATATCAACAGCTAGTTTTAGTACTGTCCTCAGTGACAATATTAACAGCTAGCGTTTGTTCTATCTTAAGGGGTAATGTCAACAGCTGATGTTAGTACTGTCCTCTGGGGCCATATCAACAGCTAGTTTTAGTACTGTCCCTAGCGGCAATATCAACAGCTGGCGATAGTACTGTCCCCAGGGGCCATATCAACAGCTAGAGTTATTATTGTTCTTAGGGGCCATATCAACAGCTAGCGTTATTACTGTCCTAAGGGCAATATTAACAGCTAGAATTAGTACTTTCCGCAAGGGCCATATCAACAGCTAGCGTTATTACTATTTTAAGGGGCAATATCAACAGCTGGCGTTAGTACTGTCCTCATGGGCCATATCAACAGCTAGTTTTGGTATTGTCCTCAGGGACAATATTAACAGCTAGCGTTAGTACTATCTTAAGGGGCAATATCAACAGTTGCTGTTAGTACTGTCCTCAGGGGCCATTATCAACAGCAAGAGTTGTTACTGTTCTTAGTGGCAATATCAACATCTACGTTTAATGCTGTCCTCAAGGGCAATATCAACATCTTAGTAATGTCCTAAGGGCAATATCAACAGCTAGAATGTTTTAGTACTGTGACTAGGGGCAATATCAACAGCTAACGCTAGTACTGTCATAAGGGCCAATATCAACAGCTGGCGTTAGTACCGTCTTCATGGGCCATATCAACAGCTAGATTTAGTACTGCCCTTAGGGGCAAAATTAACAGCAGCTGGCGATAGTACTGTCCCCAGGGGCCATATCAACAGCTAGCGTTGTAATTGTTCTTAGGGGCCATATCAACAGCTAGCGTTATTACTGTTCTAAGGGGCAATATCAACAGCTGGCGTTTGTACTATCCTCATGGGCCATATCAACAGCTAGTTTTGGTATTGTCCTCAGGGACAATATTAACAGCTAGCGTTAGTACTATCTTAAGGGGCAATATCAACAGTTGATGATAGTAGTGTCCTTAGGGGCAAAATTAACAGCTGGCGTTAGTACTGTGCCCAGGGGCCATATCAACAGCTAGCGTTATTATTGTTCTGAGGGGCCATATCAACAGCTAGCGTTATTACTGTCCGAAGGGCAATATCAACAGCTAGAATGTTTTAGTACTGTGACTAGGGGCAATATCAACAGCTAACGATAGTACTGTCATAGGGGCCAATATCAACAGCTGACGTTATTACTGTCTTCATGGGCCATATCAACAGCTAAATTTAGTACTGTCCTTAGGAGCAAAATTAACAGCTGGCGATAGTACTGTCCCCGGGGGCCATATCAACAGCTAGCGTTATTATTGTTCTTAGGGGCCATATCAACAGCTAGCGTTATTATTGTTCTAAGGGGCAATATCAACGGCTAGGTTTAGGACTATCCTAAGGCGAAATATCAACAGCTGGCGTTAGTACTGTCCTTAGGGTCAATATCAACAGCTAGCGTTAGTACTATCTTAAGGGGCAATATCAACAGCTGGCGTTATTACTGTCCTCAGGGGCAATATCAACAGCTTAGTAATGTCCTAAGGGGCAATATAAACAGCTAGAATTAGTATTGTCCTCAAAGGCCATATCAACAGCCAGCGTTATTACTGTTCTAAGGGCCATATCAACATCTAGCGTTAATATTGTTCTAAGGGGCATTATCAACAGCTAAGGTTATACTTACTTTTAGTACTATCTTACAGTGCAGTATCAGCTGGCGTTAGTATTGTCTTCTGGGGCCATATCAACAGGTAGTTTTAGTATCGTCCCTAGGGGCAATATCAACAGCTAGCGATAGTACTGTCCTAATTGCCAACAGCTGGTGTTAGTACTGTCCTAAGGGGCAATATCAACAGCTAGGGTTAGTTCTATCTTAAGGGGCAATATCAACAGCTGACGTTAGTACTGTCCCTCCTAGGGGCAATATCAGTAGCTAGCGATAGTAAAGTCCTCAGGGGCCATATTAACAGCTAGGGTTATTTCTGTTCTTAGGGACAATATCAAAGCTACGTTCAGTAATCTCCTCAGGGTCAATATCAACAGCTTAATAATATCCTAAGGGGCAATATCAACACCTAGAATTAGTACTATCCTCAGGGGCCATATCAACAGCTAGCTATTACTGTTCTAAGGGGAAATATCAGCGGCTAGGTTTAGGACTATCCTAAGGGGCAATATCAACAGCTGACGTTAGAACTGTTCTGAGAGGCAATATCAACAGCTAGCGTTAGTACCATCTTAAGGGGCAATATCAACAGCTGGCGTTTGTATTGCCCTCATGGGCCATATCAACAGCTATGTTTAGTACCGTCCTTAGAGGCAATATCAGCAGCTAGCGATAGTACTGTCCTAAGGGTCAATATCAACGGCTAGGTTTAGGACTATCCTAATGGGAAATATCAACAGCTGGCGTTAGTACTGTCCGTAGGGGCAATATCAACAGCTAGCGTTAGTACTATCTTAAGGGGCAATATCAGCAACTGGTGTTAGTACTATACTCAGGGGTCATATCAACAGCTATGATTATTTCTGTCCTCAATATCAACAGCCTGCGTTAGTATGGTCCTCAGTGGCAATATCAACAGCCAGCGTTAGTAATGTCCTGAAGTGCAATACCAACAACTAACGTAAGTACTGTCGTCAGTGGTAATATCACCAGCTAGCGTTAGTACTGTCCTAAGGTGCATTATCAACAGCTAGCGTTAATAATGTCCTCAGGGGCAATAGCAAACGCTAGCGTTCGAACAATCCTCAGGTGCAATATCAACAGCTAGTCAGTAACATGCACAGGTATTAACATCTAGCATATGTACTGTCCATATGGAAACAAACAGCTAGTGTTTTTAACATCCACTATCATCAGCCTTTGCTTTAACCACCATAGAGATATTATGAACAGCCAGCGTTAGTACTGTCCTCAGAGGCAACATCAACGGGTAACATTAGTACTGTCCTCAAATACACTATCAACAGCTAGTGGTAGTACTGTCCTCCGAGGCAATCTCAACAGCCAGCGTTAGTACTGCCGTCATTGGCAATATCAACAGCCATCGTTAATACTGGCCCCAGGGGCAATATCGACACAGTGAGCGTTAGTATTGCCCTAACGGGAAAATCGACATCTAGCGTTAGTACTGCCTTCAGGGGCAATCTCAATATATATCGTTAGTATTTGCCTCATTGACAATATCAACAGCCAGAGTTAGTACTGTCCTCATGGACACTATTAACAGCCAGCGTTATTAATGTCCTCGGGGGAAGTATAAACAGCCAGTGTTAGGACTGTTCTTAGGGGCAATATCAACAGTCAGCGTTAGTACTGTCCTAAGGGGCAACATCAATTTTCAGTGTGAGTAATGTCCACAGGGTCATATTCAACAGCTAGCGTTAGTATTGTTCACAGTGGCAATATCAACAGCTAACGTTAGTACTGTCCAAAGGGGCAACATCAACAGCCAGCGTTAGTACTGTCCTAATGGGCAATATCAACAGCCAGCGTAAGTAATGTCCTAATGTGCAATATCAACAGCCAGCGTAAGAACTGTCCCCAGGGCAATATCAACAGCCAGCGTTAGTATTGTTCTCAGTGTCAAAATCAATAGCTAGAGTTAGTAATGGGCGCATGAGCAATATCAACAGGTACGGATAGGACTGTCATAATGGGCTATATCCACAGCTAGCGTTAGTACTGTCCCCAGGGGAAATATCAACAGCTAGCGTTAGTTTTGTCCTCATGGAGAATATCAACAGCTAGCTTTAACACTGTCCTCATTGGCAATATCAATAGACACTTTTATTAATGCCCTAAAGGGAAATATCAACAGGTAGCGTTAATACTGTCTTCGGGGCCAATATCAACATATAGCGTTAACACTGCTTTCTAGGGGCAATATCAACTGCTACCGTAAGTACCGTCCTCAGGGGAAATATCAGCAGCTAGCGTTAGTACTGTCCTCAATGGCAATATCAACTGCCTGCGTTGGTATTGTCCTCAGTGGCAATATCAACAGCCAGCGTTAGTACTGTCCTAAGTGTAATACCAACAGTTATCGTTAGTAATGTCCTCGGGGTCGTTATCAAGAGCTAGCTGTAAAACTACAATATCAACAGCTAGTCTGTAACATGCACAGGTATCAACAGCAAGCTTTTGTTTCTGTCTATATGGACACTATCAACAGCTATTTTCTGTAACATCCACATGAACAATATCAACAGCCAGCGTCTCATAGGGATACTATCAACAGCTATAGTAAGTACCGTCCACAAGTCAATATCAACAGGTAGCGTTAGTCTTGTCCTCAGGGGCAATGTCAACAGCTAGCGTTAGTACTGTCCACAGAGGTATTATCAACAGCTAGCGTTAGTACTGTCCTTCGGGGCAATATCGCCGGCTAGCGTTAGTCCTGTCCTAAAACAAATACAGTGAGTACTACTAAACTCTACGAAAATATCACCTACTAGCTTCCATCGCATTTGTACTGTCCTCAAGGACAATTTCAAGAATTAGCGTCAGTAAAGTCTTGAAGGACAAAATAAATTGCTTAGGTCACTTCCATGAAACACAAAAGGGACAATATAGTCATATCCTTCAACGGTATCTCACCAGTGTGTATGCATACTTGTCTTTTCGTTTACCCTACCTGTTTGCAAGCAATGTTTTTTCCCAAATGAGTGCTTTTGATGAATGACCGTTCATTATTCGGGCAAGGTACATGTACTGTGAAACTGCCATCCTTCGAAGGGGATGTTAAGCCGTTGACCAGGCCCATGTACAGGATGGGCCACACCCTATATAATTATGCTCCTTACATATTTTGCTGAAATTCTGTGTTAATCAGTGACAACATGCCTGCAAAGCCTTCCTCGGAAACCAGGCTGTCATGATAGTCGGAAATGAATGTGTGTAGTTTAAAAAAAATAGCAGTATGCTAGCACCTCTCCCCATAACCTGAGACGGGTGGACAGAGAATATTCCCCGCACCTCGTCTTGTTCCGTATTTGGAAACTCAAACTACTCACATATCTGACGTTTCCCTGTTAACGTTGTCGATTTATGTTAGCTGTGTTCGTGTTCAAGTTTCAAAACACAGAATACGTGTCACGCGAGATATGTCGAAATGTAAAAATTCCAGAGATATTCACCTGAAAAACATGAACTAGTCGTACGAAAATGTATAGATCGATGAGGTATTCTTCTCTATGGTGCGTTTTATGCATGCACGCTTGGTTGTTAACGTTTAATATATTGCTGCATGGCGGCTGTTTATGCATGCATATCTTGATCTCTTCATGAACCTGTCTTGATAAGGTCGACCCTGATACCTACTTATTCTAAAAGGGCATCACAGTAACTCTGTTGTAGGTACGCACCATAAGAGCTACGATTCTCGCTGCTAGAATATACCAAAAGTATTAATCAAGTCACATTGTACTAAGACATCATGTTCTTGCATATAAAGCTACTGGTACGCTATAATGACAGAACAAATGGGTGGTATTTAAACTAAAGGACGTTGTTATTTTTAAAAATGGTCTGCTTTAATGTAATAAGGTTCTTTTAAATCGCGTGTCAGTACTGTCCTCAGCGGAACAATAAACGGATACAGTCAATACTAATCTCTGTGAAAATATCACCTGCCAGCTTCTCTGGGTTGAGTACTGTCCTCAAGGACAATATCAACACAGCTAGCGTCAGTACAGTCCTGAGGGACATAATAAACTGCTTAGGTGAATTTATTGATACGCGAAAGGGACGACATATTCATAAACTCTGATATTGTACCTTAAACGGTTTCTCACCAGTGTGTACGCACACTTGTCATTTCGCTTACTCTAACAATTGCAAGCAATGTTTTTTTCCAAGTGAAGGTTTTGGGCAAATGACCTTTAATTATTCGGGCAAGGTACTGTGAATCTTATGCCATCCTTCGAAGGAATTGTTAAGACTTAGACCAGTCCCATGTAGGAAGAGTCATACCTTATATATGCTCATGACATATCTCTTTGAATTTCTGTGTTAATACGGCGAAAGGCCCGTGGAGCTTTCCTCGGAAACGACGCTGCCATGCTAATTAGACTAGACCGTGTGCAGTATCTATAATTAGGAACGGCGGGGACAGCACCTCTCCCCTAATCTGAAAGGGGTGGGTAGAGTATGTCCCTCCCCGCAACCCCCACAACCCCCACATCACACGAACATTGTTCTTATATTATATGCAGATTCCCTATGCATTTGTACATGGTTTGATAAGATAACAAATAATATACCAATAGTATTCATCATTTCGCATGTAATTAATAAATCGTGTTCTTGCAAATAAAACGACTGGTACATTATAGAAGGAAGAGGTGATAATTAAGCTAAAAGACAGTGTTTTTTTTAAAAATAGTAAGTGGTAATGTCTAGGCGATGTGAGAGATGTCTCTAACACCCTTTAAATGTAATTAGTTTAAACAGTAGGCGAATGTGTGTATTCATGCAGGATAAAATCCAAATAAGTCACATATATTAAGTTTTTATTTCCGATAAATGATATAATATGGTATTTCTCCTGTACACTCAATGTATCGGCTATGTATGTAGCTTATATGGCTTCTCTCCTGTATGCATACTCACATTCGACTACTGTTTAAAAAAGTTAATTGAATTGATTTGTGTTTTAAGGCGCAACAACACATGAAAGGTTAAATGGCGCCTAACAGGAACGAACGTGCCAGGCTCATCCTCCATTTACATCAAGATAAAATATGAAGATTGAGCCTAGAACCTTCTTACCTGCAAAACTGCAGAAATGCTGCAAATTCTATAATAGACACTCCATTTACGATGGAGTCACGTTTCCACGTTTGCATACGCGGTGTCATGGTAAAGACCTTGAATGGGCATGATAAAAAATGACAAAATGAATATGAATGTGTGTGTGGGGGTGTTGGTGGCCGGGGGGGGGGGGAGGGGGAGGTCTACCCCGCAACCTCACGGGGAACAAAATTAAAGTTAACAGATGACAGAGACATTGTATTTCTCTTATCAGGATATCTCTCACATCACCTAGACATTATCACTTGCTATCATTTAACGAAATATAACAGAATGGCTTAATATATTTGATTTATATGGCTTCTCCCCTGTATGTATTTTCACATTCGCCTACTGTTTATTTCCTAAGCCGTTACTACTTCCTAATTATTTTTTAAACAGGAGGCGAATGTGATTATTCATAAAATGCGTCAAAACTCAATATGCAATATGTGACTTGTACGCATTATGTGACAAAAATAGTTGTTGTTTTGTAATTTGTGCTTTTTGTTGTTGTTGCTGTTGAGTGTTTTTTGGGGGGAGGGGGCAGAGGTTGTGGGTTGGCTGTAAATAGAGTTTTTTTTAAGTTGCGCATCACCCCTAAACTGGAAACAACGCGTGCGTGCGTAGTGAGTGAGTGAGTGAGTGAGTGAGTGAGTGCGTGCGTGCGTGCGTGCGTGTGTTTTGGTTATAACTTGCTTTTTTAACTTGCGCTCCACCCCCAATGTCAAATCCTTTATCCGCCCCTGAGGAGGGTGCATGCTCCCCAGAAGTTTTCTAAAGTAAGAAGACTTTATTTTATGGATGTATTTAAACTGGATTCGCCCATGCCCCCACCCCACTGCCTAACTAACAACCAAAGAACAATCAAAATACATACGTTTCAGATTTTAGGTAGGGGTGCTCCCGGTGTCCGCACTGGACCCGCCCCTAGACCCATCCCACTACCACCTGTACACCCCCAACCAACAAAAGCTTACTATATACATATAATTATTACTTTTCAGATTTTAGCCTGGTGCACCCATACCCCCGGATCCGCCCTTGCCCTCCCCGACCCACGACCCACTTCTCACCCAATATATTTCTTTGTGTCAGTTTATGTCTGGTTACGGCACTGTGCGTGCACGTAATGCATAGCATCATGACAGATGTATACTCCGCTTTTTGTGAATTAGAGAATGTGTGCTAGGAATAGAAGACATTCCATGCCGATATATTATATCCACCTTAGAACACGACATCCCAGACCATATCAGGACCCGATTTGCAATCAATTGTAACTAGAAGAACGGTATTGAAACAAAGGTTGAAGGAACGCGTTTGGACCTAAAAAAAATCTTTAAAAACAAAAGGATCTTAAAAAAATAAAATATCTGATTGTTTGTTTTTGTCTAGACTTGTATACAAACATCAAAACATATCAAATAATTGCAAAGCTGTACACCAAAGTTCCTACCCCGTGTAAGATACCGTAGTAGACATGTATACAACAGCAGAGCACAACATCAGAGCATATCAAATAAATGAAAAACTGTACACCAGAAACAATCCTACCCCATGTAAGAGACCATAGTGAAAAACAATTCGACGCCGTGTAAGAGATCATAGTCAAAAACAAGCATACACCATGTAAGAGACCATAGTCAAAAGCAATCATAAAATTTTGGGTAGGATTGTTTTTGGTGTACGGTTTTTATTGTTTTTTAAATGTGTTTTGATGTTTGTATACATGTCTATACAGAAATATAAAATAACAAAAAAAAGAAGATTTTTCTGATTTGTTTTTCTTTTTTTTAATGTTTATTTCCTTCAACCTGTCTATTAAAAATAACAATTTCTTCCAGTCATATTGTTGTGGTGGATGAGTGGTTAGCATACTTGGTCATACTTGCCTCTCGTCCCAGACGTCACAGTTCGATTTCCTTGGGTAAGATAAGCCTACTATGAAAGTATGCCTACCTCCAAAGGAGGTGTGTGTAAAGTCATAGGTCCGTGTGCAGGGAGAGCTATACACGTGGTAATCGGTTATTCGTCAACAGAATTGCACATAATAAATGAAATTGCGTGTAGATAGTGGCAAAATATAAGAAACATATACATCTAATCTATTTTATAACTATAACACAATAGCATGTGTTTTTTGTTCAATATCGACGCAGTCGGTAGCGCGGCGGATTTGCAACCGGAGGCCCCGGGATCAATCCTACGTGGTGCCACTGAGTTCCGTCGGTGTGTTCTTGGGCAAGACACTTTCCCTTAGCCCCATCATTCGGATGGGGACGTAAACCGGGCGGTCCCGTGTATCGGTCTATCCTCCGAGCACGTTAAAAACTCACAGGAATCTATTTGATAATAAGAGTAGGGCACGGTTCCTGGATTCCTATGTATCCTTCCCCTCTCTCTGGGGCGGCTCTAAATAACCTATACTGTGTTGATGAGCCGTTAAGCAACATTCAATTCAATTCAATTCAATATCGACGTGTGCTTCAACTAACGATTACAATACAAAACTTCCTCCCCTTAATCTGTTATAAATGGCGTTTTCACAATAAAATCGCAGTATATATGTGTTGCGTCCCTTTTGTTATGAAACGCCATTTAGGGGCTCAGACAACAGCTGGAGCTTCGTCGGGACATAATTGACAGGAGGGGCTTCAACAACAGCGAATGATTTGAACCCCTCTCCGGGATTCTGTTACATGAGGTAAAACAGCTCTTTGATAATGGTTTCGAATTAGACGCACATTTGGATTAACAATAAAGTACAAATTCATGCCTTCACGATGACTATTTGCTTGTTTAAATCCACTACTAAATACAGTATAGTCATTACATACTTCCCTATAAATACGTTTTTTTGAATATACGATACGACATAGACCTAGCTAGTCATATCAATCAGGGTTTAGTTGCCGGGTAATAAAGCTTTATCAAAAGCGTGAAATAAAGGATAAAAATAAGTCATATTACGGAAATAACCGAATGTTCTTTATGACTCTTTCAGCGGAGTGATACGGATATTTACGATTAGTTACGATTGTATACCATTTGTCACGCGTATGGTTTGTCTTCTGCATTCCATCATCCTGTTTTCGCGCCAGATTATCGGCTATACGAGAGGTGTTCAACTTATGACGTAACACTTTTGTTTAAGATGTTATTTGTCAGCGGAAATGGTTATCATAAAACATGCGTGATTTTATGTTGTTAAACTGTTATTTAGAACATATTATTTAAAAATAATCTACAAGTTCAGGCGGTTCGCTTTAAATTACAGTTTGAATTAGGTACCCACTAGTTTCCAATTTTAATACCTCTATGTTTCTATTGCCGTAGAGTTTTATCTTAAATAAAATAATGTCAATAAATGCATATCGTAATTGTTTAAAACTGTGTTTGAAATTTAAATATGATCGTATGTTTTATTTTAAGTATAAAATTAAATGTTGAATTAAAAGTTCGAATTTTATCGAAATTTTAAGACATTGACAAATTATAGGACAGTTTGCTGGTATGTTACCATTCCTTTATAAATTTACCAAAATAAGCATTGTATTCATATTATATGAGACAAAAAAAAAGTTATTTTGGTCAAAGTTTATATTTTTTCATCATTATATGCAAATGTGTGTGTTTTGCCCCTAAATCTTAAGTTATATATTTTTTCATTTCCTTTCTTATAAGAAAGTAAAGAAACTTATTTTTTATAGAGGAGGACATCATAACAATGCATGCAGTTGATGTTTCGAACTAGACGTTTTTATAGATTTAATAATTTTCAAAGTTTTTGTTCAGGTTTATTTTCGCTGAAATCCGACAAATAGCAAACAAAATGCATATTCCATTTTTTTTAACATTCACACATGGACATATCAGACTACTATTACCTTAAACGACAAATCACAAGCATTTGTTTTTAAATTTGTTTTGCCGTTACTTTTTATAATTGAAGATATTTGCTTCAAAATGTCATTCTTTACCATTTTACAAAAATACGGATGCAGCAAAATTAGGAATCACATAATAGTTCATATCATAATGTTTTATTTCGAAATTAAAATGAACATATTCGGCGAGAATGTCAAGATGTTTGAATCAGGTATAAAATGAAAGTGTTACATTATAAACTGAACACCTCTCGTACATCTACATCCACATGTGTACGTTGAGCTGTCGTCTTTGACCATAACTCAACGGAAATGGCTTCACTAGTAATGCTAAGAAGATGAAATAAAGGAGATGATAGATAGGATCAGACAGATAGAAGTAAAACAATAAATCAGGCATATAATTTATAATAAACTCAGTGATATAGAACCACTTGTGACCATTCATTTTTTGAATTAGACAATTTCAATTTCAATGGCATTCATTTAAATCAAATTTCGGAAAAAAAGTCGTGTAGATCTACACTTACGTGACGTGAACACATCAGAATGAGATTACATATATTAATAATATTATTGTTTTCTTTCTGGAAAACATCGTAGTAAGTTAGCTGAAGTTGACAGTTCAACAAAGTCATTGCTGAAGTATATGATAAATAAATAAAACATGTATATTTTCATATGACACCCTATATCAGGCCCAGGCCTGATATAGGGTGTGATATGAAAATACCCATTTATCACTCAAAAAATCTATATTTACTGAGAAAAAATAAGAAGTATCCACTTTTCTTTCCCTTGTTTTCTGTGGGATGGGGTGTGTGTGTGTGTGTGTTTGTTTGTGTGTGTTGGGTGGGGGCGGGGTGTGGGGTAGTGTGTGGGGGTGGGGGTGGGGTGGGGGTGGGGGTGGGGGTGGGGGGGGGGGGTTGGTTGTCACCAAACAAATAATAAATTGAACAATTTAGTAAAAAATAAAAAAATAACTAAATCGGCTCTTAAATACACATTCTCATAAAGAAACATTATTATCTGCTTTTTGTTTTGAACACTTTAAGGGTAAACGAACCCAGATACTGTCAATATTTGTATCAAGCGTTTTGTCAGAATGATCTGAATGTACATTCTGACAAGACGCTTGCTACAATTATTGTATCTAGTTTCGTTTTCGCTGAAGTAGATTTAAAGGTCGTACATATTTTCTAAATAGAGACATTACTATGTATATACATGGCAAAGTTAAACACATAGGAATTTATGTATACACGTGCTACTTCAAGTGACTGATAGAGGTATTTATACTATTAATTAGTGGTAGTTATATGTGCTAGCGGAGGTGTGTAGTGAGGTGGTGATAGTGATAGGTTTACAATGGAGTCACGGCCACCAATAATCTGCGGGTGTTGACCAGAGTTTGCTTTGAAGCCCACCCCCAATATCTTGCCAAATTAATTCATTGAAACCGTCTGTTTAAGGCCCTAGATCGCCTTTACGGATTCGAATCGGTGATATCATAGATTCCAATAGGTGAAATAGATGATGTCACCGATTCATTCTGAATGCGGGTGATATCATCTATTCAAATCAGTGATATCACTCATTTAAATCAATGATCTCACATTCAAAACGTAGGAATGATATAACCCAATCAATAGGTGATATCACCCTTTCTTGTTGAATCAGTGATATCACCTGTTCGAATTAGTGATATCACGCATTCAAATAGGTAATATCGCCCATTCAATAGGTGATATCCCCCTTTCGTTTTGAATCGGTGATATCATCTATTCGAATGAGTGTTCAAACAGGTGATATCACTGAATTGTATTAAAAAGCAATACGGCGCCTTATAAGAACGTGCCTGACAACATGGTGGAGGTTTCGCCGTTATACACAAGGAATTTTAAGCAATCGGACATTCTTAGGAATGTTATTATAAAAGTAATATGAAGTCCAGTTTGGAATTCATTGCAGTAAATATGTGAATAATGAATAAATGGTTTATGTAAGTATAACCTTTATTAATTGTAACATCGATTTCGAAACAAACTACAATCACTCTTGATGGCACGGATAACGCGACGTAATATAACATATGCTAGTAATAATCATTTTCTGAGTAAATGGTCTTAATTCCTAATTTTATTTATGATTTCATTTTGGGACTATTATTAGTAAGCAAGTAAGTAAGTAAGTAAATAGTTTAAATTATCGTGTCACATTAATTTCATTATCAACATATTAATATCATAGTATAAAATGTATACTTATGTGTATTATACATAGTAGTTACTTGATACACTTCTCTAAAAGAATTTTAAAATGTTAGTTATTGAGATATTAGTTCTCCGTCTACCGTATTGGCCACGACCGAGAATTGAATAGTATATATATAGGCACTAAACTCTTCTTTTATGAAAATATCGATTATAGATTATTGTGATTTAACAATAGACAATAGCCTAGTTTTATCTAAACGAAGATAAATAAACATAAACTTTTAGTATTAATAGCATTCACATAAGCCGAATATAAATGTTCTGATGATCCCTAGAGAAATATCAATCTTCAGTGAACAGATTTCTGTTCCTTCCTATTAACAAATACAGGTCACAGGTCACAGGTAATGATTGTTTGCATATTGTATCTCATTAATTAATCAAGGCTGACCTTCTTTGCTAATGTTTCGTGAAACTGGAAATCGAAAGTAAAACAATAAACATGAGTTCTAACAAAAGGGCCTGTGGACGCTCGCTAACATGGATCTTATAATACATGTGTGTTGTGTGTGTGTGGGGGGGTGGGGGGGGGGGTGGGGGGTGGGGGGGGGGGTGGATATACAGGTTACAGGTAATGATAGTTTGTTTGCATATTGTATCTCATTAATTAATCAAGGCTGACCTTCTTTGCTAATGTTTCGTGAAACTGGAAATCGAAAGTAAAACAATAAACATGAGTTCTAACAAAAGGGCCTGTGGACGCTCGCTAACATGGATCTTATAATACATGTGTGTTGTGTGTGTGTGTGTGTGTGTGTGTGTGTGGAGGGTGTGTGTATGTGTGTGTGTGTGGGGGGTGGGGGGGTGGGGGGGGGGTGGATATACAGGTTACAGGTAATGATAGTTTGTTTGCATATTGTATCTCATTAATTAATCAAGGCTGACCTTCTTTGCTAATGTTTCGTGAAACTGGAAATCGAAAATTAAACAATTAACATGAGTTCTAACAAAACGGCCTGTGGACACTCGCTAACGAGGGGGTGGGGGTGGTGGTGGTGGTGGTGGTGGTGGTGTGTGTGTGTGGGTGGGTGGGTGGGTGGGTGGGGGGGGGGGGTAATGGTGTCTTAAATGGCTGTTTTCAAATTTTCCTCGTTTTTATTGAAATCCGTCTCATTAAAAATATATCCTAATTACGCTTTGATACTCTCCGCTTGTAGTGTAGATTATCGTAGCGTGATAAAGGGTCTGATTTTAATGATATTGTATTGAAATAAACATTCGGAACAAGTCTGGAAAACATAAACAATGTTCAAGATATGGTGTCTTAAATGGCTGTTTTTCAACTTTTCCTAGTTTTTATTGAAATAAACATTCTGAACAAGTCTGGAAACTATAAACAATGTTTGGACCCAATTTACAAGGCGGAAACCTTTGTAATAGTAAATTACTGCAATTTCCCCAAGGGGAGCTTTATGCAGGAGGTCAACATCCGTTTTATATATGTTATGCCTCGAGTCCATAAATTACCATGCCAAATTTGAATCATATTCATTCACATTTGGACAAGATATGCATTCTTATATGACTTTTGACCCGTTTAACTCCTAGGGAGCCCCAGTGGATGAAGCCAAAATCCGAGACACATCCTATCTAAGTAAAACACCATACATGAACTTGGAATCTCAAACGGTATAGATGGAGTTAGTGTCATAGGCGGAAACTGAGTAATATTAAATTACTGCAAGCTCCCCAAGTTGTACCCCTGTTGAGGGGGGCCCTTTACACAGGAGGACAGAACCCGTTTTATATGTATTGTGACTCGAGTCCCTAAATGAACATACCAAATAAGAATCAAATGTATTCATATTTTGACAAGATATACACTACTTTTTGACCTGATTACTCTCTATGGGGCCCCAGCGGATGGAGTCAAAATACGCATCTACACATCCTTAACTAAGAAATACACCACAAATTAACTTGAAATCTCAAAGGGTATACAAGAAATTAATTATCACTAGCCCGAGACTCATAATAGTAAATTGCTGAGAAGCCTTTTGTATAACGGCGATAAGATCCCCAAGTTGTACCCATGTCGAAGGACCCCTTTAAGCAGGACGTCAAACCCATTTTGATATATGTTGTGCCTCGAGTCCCTAAATGACCAAACCAAACTAGAATCGTAACCATTCACATGTGGACAAGATGAGCATAGGCGCCAGTGGGTAGAAACAAAATCCGAGACCTTATTGCGCATCTCTACACATCCTAACTAAGAAAAACACCACACATGAACACTTGAGATCTCATAGGGTATTAATTACCTTATTGCGCAAATTGTACCCCTGTTAAGGGGTCCCTTTATGCAGGAGGGAAAAACAGTTTTGTATATGTTGTGCCTAACGTTCCTAAATGACCATACAAAATTAGAATAAAATCCATTCACATTTGGACAAGATATGCATTTGTGTGTGCTTTAGACCCGAGTTTCCCCGAGGGAGCTCCATTTGGCGGAACCAAAATCCGAGACCTTGGGTCATAAAAATATGATAAAAATAAAAAGTTAGTCCCCAGTGGGATTTGAACACACGACCCCAGGTTCCAAATATAGCATATTACATATTTAAGAAAATTAAGGGCAATAAGTCTGGTTTTCGAGCTTTTATTGATATTAACAATCTGGCAAAATTTGGTAAAGATCAAATAATAAATGAAGGTTCTAGAGTGTTCGCAAGGCAGAATTTGGCATTTTTCAACAAATCAAGGGCCATAACTCTGGTGAAACTAATTCGATCTGACTGGTTTTCGAACTTACCCGAGCTTTCCTTGATATAAAGACATCGGACAAAGTTTATTAAAGATTCGATTAATAATGAATGTCCTATCGTGGCACAAGGCAAACGTTAACGGAGACGGACGACGACGGCGGACGACGGACAACTCGCCATCCCATAAGCTCTGCTAGCCTTCGGCCAGTAGAGCTAAACTGAAGTGCTATGGTGGTAACAAGACCAGATTTTCTTTCTAAATCAAAGGCAAATAACTACCTTTAATATTATCAGATATTCATGAAAAAAAGACTTGTCGAAGATCGCATTATTATTATACACATTCTGTGAAAAAAAGTTAATACTGGATGCAAAATGGAAAGATTATAGTCGTAACAGTGCCAACTTATGACATTTTTGCTAATTCAAAGGAAGATAATTCACTTTAATACCATCGGAAGAACGTGTGCAAGATCTGAGTATTCAATACACATTCTATAAAAAATCAGTTTGAACTGGATGAAAAATGAAAGTGCTATCATGGTGGTAACAAGGTAAAATCTTTATTTTCTTGCAGAATCAAGGGCAGATAACTCACGTTGATACCGTCGGATATAGCTGTTTAACATACTTGTCCAAGATCTTATTATTATACACACTCTGAAAAAGTTTTGTTAAGACCAGCTGGACAATTAGTGTTTTTACAGAAACAAGTTTTAGAGTAACTAATCCGAGATCTTATGGATATACATCTGCTGTGTAAATAAATACTGATAAAGGTGATCCTTTGGGAGCAACAAACACAATTAAGAGAATAAAGCAGACTCGGTTTTATTGAGTCTGTTCATAAATTTGGGTAAGATAGGATAAACATTTAGAGGCTATAGTGCTCTCATGGCAAACTTATGCATTTTGCCAATTCAAGGGCAGACCTCAATTATTAGCAATTGAATCTGGCTGGTTCAAGAACTCGCCATAGATCTTATGAATATATACTGAGGTGAAAAGGTTTTTTAGATGCAATAATACTGTATACAGGGTATACTGACATTTTGGGGGACTTTACGGGCTTGACCCCTACGTTCACTTATTCGTTACGTAATTAAGATGTTCGACTGTTATTAATGTGTGTTTAATAAAATATTGTGTCTATAGCAGTAGTTTCTTGATTTTACAACCAAAAATGTATTATTTCCAGGGTGCAACACAAACTTGCTAAACTTTTCCCCCTCATTATTTAACTACCCACAAGCTAAACTTATGAATTTGTTAGGCAATTTCAAAGACAGATAACTTAGCCATTGATCGAATTAGGCTGGTTCAGGAACTCGTCCAAGATATTATGGATATATAACTACCGTTTAAGTTTGGTTAATATCGGATGAAAATGAAGGATTTAAAGTGCCCACAAGTCACAATTATGCATCTTTGCCAATTCAAGGGCAGATAACTCAATTATTGGCAACCAAATCCGGCTCGTTCAAGAACTCATCCGAGATCTTATGTATATATAAATACTGTATAAGTTTGATAAAGATAAGATAAAAAATGGAGAGACTAGAGCGCCCACAAGAAAAAGTTAATGGGCATACGGACGGACGAACGGCCGGACGAAGGACAACTGATAAACTTTGTAACTTTTGTTTTCTTGAACGAATGATTGCAGTTGATATGAGAAGAGATAATTCGTTTTAAGGTTTAGAAAACAGAGGAAATCCTCATGCACTTGGATATTCATTTAAATAATTTATAGCTTCAGGGTTGGTGATTCCAACATTGTGACTACACGTTAAAGTGATATTTAGTTTTCTCAGCTAACGGCTATCGTGTTAGTGTACGACGTCAAAACATCGGCACGCCTTCCCATGTCAATCGCATAGATTATTACGACGTATTTCAAACTAAATTAATAGTACGGGTTATACATGTGTCATATGATGTGTATGTAACATAGATTTTGTCAATTTTTATCTATTTGTGCTTATGTCGGTTCACAAGCTCCTGTTGTACTTTTGTTTTTGTTGCCGACTTTAAATTAAACAAATCGTATCCTACCTAAAATCCTAGAAATGGTGATTTATTTGTCATAACATGTACGGTTCTAGTAATATCTCTATTTGTACAATATCTACATGCACCATAGATGTATTTACTGTAGTAATAAATTAAATAAAATGTCTTAACGAGTGTTACAGAAATTGAAGTGGATACGATTCAGAACAACGTGTGTGTGCTTCATGATGGCATCCTCGGTGGATTTGTTCGACATTGTCATTTCATTTGACACGACTGGATCCATGTACAGTTGCATAGAAATGGTTAAAAGTCGAATGCGAGAAATAATGAGGAAGTTGAAAATGGACATACCGGGTATCCAGCTAGGCGTAATCGCTCATGGTGATTACGATACTGACCATACATACATTATAGAATATGAAAATCTAACAAGCGATGTCGACCACTTGTGCTCTTTTGTGACGAATGCGAGAGGAACGGGAGGCGGCCGTCCTCATCAAAATTCGGATGAGGCATATGAATTATCACTCAACTACAGCCGTAGACGTTTTTCTTGGAGGAATGGGTCCAACAGGGTTCTTGTTATGATTGGCGATTGTCGCCCACACGAGAAGAACTACTTTCTCAACAAGGACAGCATAGACTGGACACAAGAAATATGCTACCTTAGAGATATGGTAAATTATGTTCTTGGACATTTGTATATTTATATTTATGTGGGGTTCTTAAATGTTTATTTTTGAAGCCATCGAAGTTAAGAACACGATAATAATGATAAATGCATCTAAAATTGCCACTGCAGTGATCATACAGTGTTTTGAAAAAAACATGAGAGATAGAATAAGCGAGTCCTGTTTTGTTGTCCATGTGGCACATTCCAGTATTTTGTTCTAAGTTTTGCCCTCAAAATCACCTGGATTTCGTAATTTATTTTTGGCAAATCAGTTTTTTACACTGGCCCGTTTAGTATGGTACGAGTGAAGGTTGATGCACACTGTATACACTGGTTTAAACCCACAGCGGTACCGCTTCAAGGCGTTACACTTGTTGCCGAATATTTTATGCTGTTTGTTTTTTTGGTGTCCCGTACATTACTTATCAATACTAATTGATCCATGTAATTGTTCTGAGTTTACTCGTTAACACAGGATGTGAAGATTTATGCTGTTCAGTGTCGGAATAGAACGTATGCAGATTCGTTTTACCGCAAGATTGCGTCTACAACGTTCGGACAGCATGTGGAACTTAATGATTTCAAGAAGATTGAAGAGGTGTTGATGGGAATATGTTACAGAGAAGCTGGACTGAAACAGGTCAGTTGCATGTATATTACTTTTAAAACAGTACTTAATAAAAAAGAAACATGCATGAATATGTATAGTATGTAATATTTAAATATAATCTAGAGCATTCATTGGTGAATCATTTTAACAATATTGTCCGTAGGTCAAAATAACTAGTGTGATGGCGAGTTCTGCGTGTACATTACTGACGACAGTGTTGAGCTATTATCCTACATGTTTACATCATAAACTAATTAAGTTGTTTACTCGATAACGTTTAGAAAATGGCGTCTAACTTTACCTAATTTTACAGGAATGTTTGTTTCAAAAAGATCTTGGAAGAGTTTGAACATGATCACAATTGTCTTATCTGTTACGGAGTTATTACCCTTGATTATGTCAAAATAAGATAAGTTCAGCTTGTTTGCACGATAACTGTTTTATCTGTCCCTAATTAAGTAAACTGTTCCTTTCGGTTCATATTATGTAAAAGTAGATATAAACACCGACCAGGAAATGCAGCATTCAAGGACCACAGTCAACCAAAAGCACGCATAGAAACAAACAATTTTAATGATGACTAAAAGGCAAGACACAACTACACAAACATAACAGGGTTGACAAAAGGGCTACTGCCTTAGAACGGTCAGTGGCAAAAAGGGTCGCTGGGGTTTAAACCAGGTTCTAGCGTGCACCAAACATTACTCTCACCCTACTGTCATTACAATAAAACGGGATAGTGTAAATAAGGATATCCCCGCCAGGTTATATACTCTAACAAACAATAAGCATTAATAGGCAATATAACACATAAATTATCATGTAAATATGAATTGAAAAAACAAAAGCCTAGAACACCATAAAGCAAGTACTCAATGACTTGGCAGAAGCCAGAGCAACAATGACGGAGTGGTTTCTTAGTTATACACAGATTACGATGATTAAAGTCCTCACCTCGACTACAAGCTATAGAAAAACGAATAAGTTGAGAAACATAGACCCCATAAGAAGTAGCCCGGGTAACATCCCTATCGAAGTGATGATAATTAACAATAATCGAATTTAAAACCATCTCTCTTGTATAGATTTTACTTATTATTTCTCCATTCAATAGAAAGATGTATATCAAGAAAAGAAACGACACTATCAGAAATATTGGCGTTGCTGAGTTGAAGTTCTTTGGGATAGATAACATTAACCATAGTAGAAAAGAAAGGATTGCCAATGTTCAATATGTCATACAGATACCGAATCTTTTACTATATCGACTAATAATGCTGCCTAGTTTGTTAGATGATTTTCTTATTTACACGATCATGTTTTACTGGGATGAAAATAGTGTAAGAGTGAGGTGAGTTGCACTATAGAACCTGGTTTAAAAATGTAGTAGCCTCTTGATTCTAAACTATCTATGTAAGTGTTGTTTGTTTTGAGTGCGTGTTTTGATGACTGTGTTCTATGAATACTACACTTGTTTTTGTGTTTTTTTTATCAATTGTTTGAACATAAATATATAAAGTAACACAGTTATTTTTTAGTTTTTTTTTATCAATTGTTTGAACATAAAGATATAAAGTAACAAGTGGGGGTGGGTGTAGGGTAGGGAAGGCAGACAATACCATTTTTTCTCGATATCTGATCAGCGGATCTCTTTGGGTGGAAATATCTCCCTCAGTACAAGTTAGCCACAGTGAAAATGAAATAGCACATCACCTAATTTAAAACACCTACCGGTTTACAAATAAGATATAAGCAACACACACAGTTTTTACAACATTATCCATACTTACACACTCTATCAAATAAAGTCGAGAAAACTGTTGCTGAACGTAGTAGACACGTGTCAAGTTAAGCTGTATATAAAGGCCAAGATGATGCATTTATTCTGTGTGTGTGTGTGTGTATTTCTAAGGATTATAGTCCGTCCGCCTACGACGGACGTCCTACCCGACGATTATAGGCACAATGGAGTCTGGACTTTTATCTGTGTTTTTTTGTGTGTGATGTGATGATATGTCTACTTGAAGCAGCGAACTCAATGGTTTCTTTATAGTGCTACCACATTGGAATAACACACCGTAGTAGACATGGTACCCCACAGTCACATTATTCTGACACTGGTCAATCACGACCCATTATTTGCTCGTCAGACAAGTGTTACAAGTGACTACTCCATTTTTAAAGTCTTTGGTAGACGCGGTCAGGGGACTCGAACCCACAACCTCCCGAATGCAAGTCAGACGCTCTAACCAAACACATAGCTTTTAAAGTTAAACTTCATACCGACGCATTCTAAACACATATAATTGTAAAAAATGTCCAGTAGTTCAAGACACGCTTAGACATTTTGAAACTTACTACCACACTCTCCAAATGTCAGTTTCGCATTTCAGCCCGACATATTCTGTTTGAATCTGACATGGTGTCAGAGATGCTTGTCAGATTATTACTAAAGCGACTTTCTTATCAGTCATAATGAAAGTGTAGCATATAAACCGGTTTTAAAAAGAAATTCAGCATTCGATGTTCATATGTACCTCTTATTTTATAATTTAACCAGTGCCCCATCCGAAACTAGACAAACACTGGTGTCTGCTGTTGTGTATACACATATTGATACAAATATATATATATACTCAGCTGCAAAAGAAAGTAGCCACTTTGAAAGTTTTACTATACACCCTATCCTCTTTATCAAGCAACATATCCTTAATGATTCAACCTATTGAAAAACAAAGGACAACATGAGATTGGCAATGGAATGATAAAAACGTTGGTACCAAACATGGCATATTCATTTTGGAATATGTCAATTAATTCTAAAAAGACTTTATACAATTAAATCTAAACAAAACTCAGTGGCTACTTTCTTTTGCAGCTGAGTATATATCGGTCTCTGCCATATATAACTGTATATTATTTGCAGACGCAGTCCCTTTCATCGTTCTCATTTCCCTCTCCTGTGGTCTCATCTCCGGCGTCTACGACCAGTGTTCCAATCTTCGGTACACCGTCAAGTATTGCCACTAGTGTTGATGACTCATCTGATGACGAAGAGCAGTTAGGTCAGTGTATGTCGCGTATGACACGTTTTACGTATTTGTATTGGTGCTATCGTTATTAGTCTTTTTTTTCTGAACTGCCAGAAAAGAGCTTTCAATATTACTAGTAATTGTATAAATTGCCTATTCATGAACTTATTTTGTCGAGTTTTTAGACACACATTTTAAGGATATGTATTTATTCGTATATGTACAGCTTTCAAATCTAGTCAACATTGATTATTCTATGTTCATAGGTCTGATCTGCCCCATGTGTAAAGTCGGCAAACTGGCGACAGAGTATCCACCATGTACAGTATCTGATGATTGTTGTCACGCATCCCTCGTGTGTCTCAGAGTAAGCTACTATTGTTTTACTTGTTTCGTTGTCATATAAATGTGTGGCTTTTGCATGTCAATTCGTTCATTTATCCAATCAATACAAATACATTATGTGCTTAATCTCCACTGGTATTTACATTATTAGTTATTTGGATTTTTGACGAGGGGACATGGGCTCACGTTCCTGTCTGGAAATTATATCCACCCGAACCGTTATTTGTTATACTTTAACGTGTTAACTATTTATATTTAAAAATAACAACATTTAACAGTTTCTCACATGAAGTCTCTAAAAATATACGTATGTGATGCACTAAACGTCACCATTTTTATGCGGATATTTAAATACACAATGTTGGTGTGTTTTATCTTTAAAATTGCTAGCAACACTATTAACTATAATACCCACAAAAGGAATAACGCTGAAAATCGATAAGAATGAAATAGTCGGCGGTTCCACAACAAATCGCCAAAATCTCGGCCATTTTGCTTTGGCATTGAAAGCATGAGGCGTTCATTTCATTTTTACGACGCGTTGACCAATTAAAATCCGAGAATTGTCTTCGCAGTATGACAACGCACCCCACCACACCGCCCCACAACCCCGTTTAGTTCCGCTGTTTTGTGTTGCATTTAATCATAAAAGAAGAACGCAAAAAAAAAGGCTTATTGTGACGCAATCCTGTCTTTTTATTCCATATTAATGTGCTATCAAACGACAAGTGATAGCAAACGATATAAGTGATATAAGATCTATAATATATTATGTCTATACAGTGGAGCTATCGATTACTGGGAATGGTAACATTTTCATGTTGTTGTTTTGTAGTGTGTTATCAAATACGTGGTAGAAAATGGGTCATGTCCCCAAGATGGCTGCGATATAGTAGTTGATCCAGACTGCCGCAATATGAAGCTTTTTCAGGCTATACTGGATCGGATGTTCGTAGATTATAGCAAGGTAGTATGGTTTACAATAAATACTGAAAGAAAAAAACTCGACACGGGAACTTCCGCTTATTATTATATATACTGCGCACTTAAGTCCGTATATATTCCAAGGAAATCCCAAGATGTTCTGTAAAAAAAAACATGTTACAGTTCGTTAGAGAAAGGACACAACTGTGAGGTTGTAGACGTTTTAATCACAGTACACGTTGTAATTCATAAATGTCGAAGTTCCTCTGAAAATTTGAGCCGTTTCAGTACTGTATTTAACGTAAGGAGTTTGCAAAATTTTGCATCCTAAGTTTGCGCCAAAAGCATACTCTATCAATAATGAAACTTTGCAGGAATACTATTTGTGAAACTTTGCAGGAATACTATTTGCTGTGTTAGTCTTTTTTCCGAAAGGAAAGGTCTTACGTAACCATGTACCATTAACAGCAGCATATTGTACATACAATATATAGCGGAAATTGCCCTGTCGTTTTTTTTCCTTTCAGTATACATAAAGAAGTAAAGAGATTTTTCTGATTTGTGGAGGACAACACTTTTATTGCTTATATTGATGGACTAGGCAAATTATAGACATATTGCATACGTCGTACCATTTGTATCTGGTTGACTGCTGTGATAGTATGTCTGTCTTTGTATTTGTAAAGAGGTTACTAATGTGCATTCCTCCTGCAGGTGCCGATTTCACCAACAATTCCTTAATTTTACTTAAATACTTAAGAAAATATTTAACTAAGTCACTTAGTAAAACCAGGGAGTAAGAAAACTTAATCCCTGGTAAAACTTAGCAGAAATGTGTGTCACCAACATAAATTAAGTGTCCACTTGATCACTAAGCTAAATTTAAGTTTTTACTTTAAGTAAATTGGTTTGGTGAAACATGTTTTTCTTACTTAAGAAAACTTAGGAGGTAAACTTAAATTTAAGTTTTTAAGTAGCTAAGTATATACTTAAGTATGTTGGTGAAATCGGTGCGTATAGTTAAATGTATATTCATAAACGTGTTTCTTTGTATTAAGTTACCCTGAAAAGAGATGTTATCGATATTTTTATCATTTATTAGTATATATGCAGACAATAAACTACTGTTCTGTGGTTCAATGCTAAAAAAAGCATATATATTACATTATGTTATGTTTAAGTTATATGTTTAGCTGTTTAATTATTTATAAAGCCGCTTAAAAGGTTCTCGGCTTTAATTTCTAGAACAATAACATTTACTTCCAACGTTTGTCAAATAATTTAATGTGCGTTAATATGTATTATTATATTATACATTGTACCAGGTGTTGGAACAAAGCAAGCTTGCAAGTCGACCAGAAGGTGACGTGATCAGTGTAGCGACAATGACCGGCGATACAGAGTGGTTTCCCTACAAGGCAAACCTGCGTATTTCCGAGCTGAAGAGAGATATTGGTAGTCGACTCAAATTAAAACCTGAACAACAAAGACTGGTGTATAATGAAACAAATCTAAAGGTAATAAACTTACATGATAAGTTAAAAAGTGTGTTTTCTTTTAGGAAGTCTGTGTCTTACGTTTATATAAACACTGTTGCGATGTTTTCTATCCAAAATTAAACATAATCTGTCACGAAGGTGTTATCGCAACATGCTAAGGTGTATTAACTTGATAGGAGATAAGTAGATAAGCTGCTGCTCCAGCAAGAAGGACATACACTAGGAACTAATAGTTTAACAGGAAATTCCTTTTTTTTAAAACTTAGGTATGATTATTCACATGTATATTCCACTTTGATATAAAACTTAAAAATTACAGTATAAAAAGATCTGAAAATGTAAAACAGTATTTTACTTAACGTTAAATCATTTGCCAAAATCAATAGAATACTTTTTTCTGTTAATTTAATACATTTTTAACATTTGAAACTGTAAAATTCTATTTTAGGCCGATATGCGTCTTTCAGACTACAACATTCCGAAGAATGCGACCCTGTCCCTTATACTGCCTCTGTACTGTATACCCGAAAATTTAGATCACGTGGTGTTCGATTTATCCTGGGAGTTCCCAGCAATCAATCCCGACTTTCTCGATGCCACGTGCATGGCGTTTGAGAAAACGGAATTCGTCCAGGTCTTTGACTGGAATCATCCTACTGACCACTATTACATGAAAGGATCCGTTGCACACTCCGAGAAGAACCTGACTGGTCCTGGGGCGAAGACCGGCCATCAGACGATACATGTCCACCTGAAGAAAATCCCGAGTAACATCACCCACCTGTACTTTGTGTTGAGTTCCTGGAGGTCGCCAAATCTTTCCGCATTCCATAACCCATCTTTGAAGTTTTACGAAGCTTCTAGCGAGAACATCGACTTGTGTGAAACTACGTTCACTCATGCTCTGAACTCTCAGGCGGTCATCATGTGTTCCGCAGTGAGAGTTCCAGGAAGGCAAGAATGGCAAATATTTGAGTGTGGGTCAAGTGGGCTCGTGAATGGAAATGCGAAACGGTACAATCCCATAAGGCAGCGAATCGCCGAACTGATAGATAGTGAGTAAAATCTTACTACGGAAGGAACGTCATTGCTACAATATACAGTATCAAAGGCATAAAAGACAAAAAAGTATTTATGATATGCATATGTTTTTCACTGTTAAATGTAGTACGTATGTCCAAAATATCGCACTTCTCAAGCAGATCGGCTGTGAAGGTATGACAGTTTATATTGTAGAACAATTTTTTCTATTGCTGTCGCAGTGTTTCCATTGTATAACGTATAAGGGATATAACTACTTTTTGTCACAGTGTATACAAAATGTATGTGGTGTACACGTTTGCTATATATAGATTATTGAAACTATTTTAGGTGATCAAATTCACCTGTTTTTATTATTCAAAAAACATGCAAAGAAATAGATAGACATCTAGGTTGTCTGGAATAGCTTACAGAATTTACTTAAATAAACAGGAAAAAAATCATTATAGAAACTGATAAGAAATATGTAAAACAAATATATCGGTTATTACAAAATGTAATGGTTTTAATATGAGTTTTTGTAACTAATAATTAATATTGGAATTGAAGATAATTGGAAACAAAACGTACAAAAATTACAATAGATAGAAAGAAAGATGAAAAAAGTCAATTTCATCTAGCCTTGTGACACAACATATTTGAAAATACAGTAGCATGCACACACTCAATACATCATACTTGATGTATTTGCGCACGGTAAGTATCATTTCGGAGTGGGTAATATCGTCTAGATTGGAACTGCCATTCAGAATTTTAAATCAATGTTTATTTTCGTGACATCAACAATATTGGCTAGGGTATTGTCTATGAGTTATACAGTGGGCAGTTGGTTTAAACATATTTTATTTTTCAATGGTTTACAACATTTCATATATACTGAACCAAACAGCTAATGCACTAGTAGACAATACCTTTATGTATGAACTTATTATATGCCGACCGGTACCGTTGGAGACAAGTGATTTAAATGATTTTTTTTAAAAATTTGCAGTCGTTATTGACAAGATATTTGTCTCGTTAGAATGAAATTTGTGTTGATTTATTGATTATTATTATTGAGATATTAAAGGTAGCGTCTGCTGGTGCGTTAACTGTTTGGTTCAGTCAGTATACATATATATATATTGTACAATCTTATTAAAGGATTAGCACGAAAGCAAACTGCTTATAGAATTCTTTAGTGGGCAGTTGAAAAAGAAAATAGTATTGTCCTCACATGGGTTGCCAGTCTTTGGACACATCGTCGTATCTGTCAAGAAACGTTCAAATAAATGCTTATTTAGATTTTCTTAGTTGACAAAGGAGGATGTTTCATGCCTATTTCCTACATTACAGTGATATGGAATCTATAATGACGTCTACCTAAAGCCCAAAAGGATGGTGCCGTTTGATGTTTGTCTGCGAGTTGTTTTGTCGTGCCCTCAATGGTTTATTCTCTTGTTGCTCTGGCTTCTGCCAAGTCATTGAGTACCTTCTTTGTGGCTTTCTAGGTTATTGTCTTTTGTATTTATACACGAGTATCTTTGTGTTTTACTTATATTTCCTATTAATGCTGCCTTATTGGTTAGAGAATAGTTCATGGCGGGGATTTCTTTATTTACACTGTCCCGCTTTATTGGGTTGACAGTAGGGTAAGTGTGAGGTCTGTGCACCCTAGAACCTGCTTTAAACCCCCAGCGGCATTTTTTGCCGCTAACCGTTCCAAGGCGGTAGCCCTATTGTCAACCCTTTTGTGTTTGTGATGTCTTATTTGGCCTTTTATTCATCTTTACTTTTTTTCTTTGTTTCTGTGTGTGTTTGTTGTTGTCTGTCGTCCTTGAATGCTGTTTTCCTGTTCGATTTTTATATCTATATTCGTATAAAGAGATTATAGTGCATATTTCCTATATTATAGTGATATGGACTTGTTCGTATAAAGAGATTATAGTGAAACTTCTCAAAAAATAAATCGCATCAAGTGACCGTTCTTGACATTTCTTTATAGGATATTAAACGATGTTACAATTTGTGACAGTGGAGAAAACAAATCCCATTAAATTGTGTTCGTATTTGAAGATATAATCACTGTTATAAACTAAATATTGAGGTATTGATTCCCTTTCCGTGACTGTTATTTCCTGGTATAATCGCATATTTAAAAGTCTATTAGCATTGTGCGTGACTCTCGGAAACTGCTCTTTCCTGTCGTTTAATAACAAGTTTGAGAGTTACTGACTGTAATTTCGTTTAATAACTGTTTACACACAAAATCCGGGGCTAATCCATGTTTTTTCTTAACATTTGCCTTGTACACATTTGTTATTGAATTGGTTTACTCTTCCATATGCAACGTATTTTGGGACAACTTAACTTGAATGGAATATAGAAAATACCAGTCTTGCTTGGGGTATACTTTCCAGAGCATAGCAATATGTAGAAACATTCGGGACATACGAGGTAATCTTCAGCAC
The DNA here is from genome assembly GCA_037043455.1 of Cyrtodaria siliqua. Classification (NCBI taxonomy): domain Eukaryota; kingdom Metazoa; phylum Mollusca; class Bivalvia; order Adapedonta; family Hiatellidae; genus Cyrtodaria; species Cyrtodaria siliqua. The sequence continues at coordinate 47,052 of JAWPHD010009720.1, read as the reverse complement.
TGAGTAATATTCCATGGCGTTCCTGTAAGAAAAGGTGTAAATCAACAAGTAACCCGCTCCAATCAACCGTCTCTGTTGTGATTCAGCTGTCGAAGGCAGCTGATCCTTATATGGGTTTTATGTTTGTCTATGGTTAACAGACTGAACCATGTAATTGACGATAAGCATGCATTACAATTTTTTTTTCAATATTGTTTTAACACCCGTGTCTTGGTCTATTATTATGTTAAACTGATGTTTTCAGCGTAAAACCTTGCTTGTTATTAATTTTATCTCGTATGTGTATTTGCTCCTGTAGGCTGTTTTACGTAAAGCGACGGCGGTTGTTTTGCACGGTTCATAAATTACAGGAAGCCATAAGCTATGCATCCCCAGGACAAGCAGTTATATGTGCGCATAACATTACAGGAGATATGTGTGTACATTTCCGAAAATAAAATAATGGTCTTATATCGTCATTTCAATCCCGTTTGCAGATCTGCCTCCCAATGACCCAGTACATATTTAACTAGAATCGTGTTCTGTGATTGGATAAGAATGAAAAGCAGGAACAAAATTCTGTGTAATTGCCGCTTTTAACATGACAAACGGATCCGAAACCCTAGACAGATTTCAACGTGATAACGCCTTACAAGTCCTTAAATTAAAGTTGTGTCACATTCGTACGGAAATGTATTCTTCATTTCTAGCCGATATGAGGATTTTTTTTCTCAATAATCATGACAGCATGCTCATTGACAACATCAATATATTGTCACCTACTGACAAGCTAGCAATTCTTTAATTTAAAGTTCTAAATATATTTATTACTTTTCTTGTACATTAGAAATGCAATTTAAAAGGACGATGCTAATACCGGTTCTGTAACTAATAAATTCTGGTTGAAAAGACGTGTCCTCGAGGCTAATTTCCGAATATTGAGACAAACGGTGATTGCTATCAAACACGTAAGCAATGTATGTTTTTTCAACACGTGAACAAAAAAATTATAACCGTACCTTTAAAATTATGTTTTAAATCGATGCTCACTAATTACTAAAGGTTATAATAATTATTCCCCGCCGAAGGCGGAGGGATATTAATTTGGCGTTGTCCTTCCTTCCGTCCGTCGGCCGGAGCCATATCTTCATAACTGCAGGTTGGATTTTCATTACACTTGGTATTAATGTTAATCCTGACAGTGGGACGAGATGCGGCTATTTTTTTCCGGACTAGCCACAGTAACGCCGGAGTTATTGCCCTTTAATTGTTAAAGGTTTATTTCGAAACGTCCTAGTCACGCCGGAGTTATTGTCCTTACATTTATAAATGTCCCCTTTAATTATTCAGGTTGTGTCAAATCTCACTGGAGGCATATTTTTCTTCTTTTTGTCCTTTACTATTTTCCTTTTTTCCATGAGAAACATTGGTTCATGGGTTCAATTTTTCTAAAAAAATATATATTTTTTTTACATTATTATTATTATTATTATTATTATTTTAATTTTTTTCAAAAGAAACCTTGGTTAATGGGTTATTTTTTTCTTTAATTGGGAGCCTAGGGGCCCTTGTTGGATCAGTTTTACATAGCGTTATTTTTATTTATTTTTTCTATTAAGAAACCTGGGTTCATGGGTTCATTTTTTCTTTAACTGGGAGCTTAGGCACCCTTGTTTGATCAGTTTTACATAGAGTCTCAGAGGAACCTTGGTTCATGGGTTCATTTTTTCTGTATTTGGGAGCTTAGGGGCTCTTGTTGGATCAGTTTTACATACAGTTATAGGGAAGAACTTTAAAAATCTTCTCTGAAACTACAAGAGATAAAGATTTAATATTTTTTATTTATTATCAGCTTATGGATCCTCTACCAGTTTTGTTCAAATTGTGACCCTGTGGTCAAATTTGGCCCCGCCCCAGGGGTCGTAGTTTTACATAGACTTATATATAGGGAAAAGAGTCAAAGGTTTAATATTTTGTATTTACACTCAGCTTATGGACCTCTACCAAATTTGTTTGAATGGCGACCGTGGGGTCAAATTTGGCCCTTTCCCTGGGTCACATGTCAAACTTGGTTTGAGAGTTTGTATTACTAAAAGTTTGATTTATTTTAAATCGAGCCAAACTACATCCGTCCCCGTGAAATAACAAGATCATCTGATAGTAATGAGATGAAGTAATGATAAATATCACATGGCCAGGTAATTAAAAAGTAATCATTGATTTACAATTCTACATTTCTTGTATATTACATTTATTACTATATTATACACACCTGCTAATATTACACCCAGCCTTTTAGTCCCACTATAAAAGTCAATGCCTTAAAATGGTACATATTTTTTTCAAATCTACTACGGTGATGAATTTCAAAAATACTGTTACTGATGCATGTCTATATATAAAACACATGCGCGTCACAGTCATCCACATTTAGTTCGCCGATATACTAAGTTTTCCTATTTTTTACTTATATATATAAATATATATATAAATAATGAATTATGTTTGGGGTTCTGTCTATTGTGTCTGTGTCAGCCAATCAGAAACGATACCAGAATCTCGGTAAAATGTCTGTCGCTTCTTTTTTTTTTAGAAGAAAGTTTTAGGCGTTTGTCTTAAACATAATCAAGCGTCGCAGATGATCTAGACTAGATTGTTGTCCTATCCTTAATATCCAATTTGATTGAGACTGTTATTTTAATAGATTGGTTCTCGATATATTGCATAACGTCGGGTTGCCTTAATATTTTGCGATGAAACATTCAGCATGTCTTAATTAAAACCATTTTGGAAGAAAACTTCTTATGATATATTATATTACAAATATGGGGCAGAAAGGCTCTATCAAAAACAATTTTCCGATGTATCATTTTATTTCTCAACATGTATATTTAAAAGTAATGCATTTTTATTTACCACTCAAATGCCTGTTTACTGATATATAAATGTAAATGGTGTCTGAAAATGCCGGCAGAATCTTTGGGTGAAACAATAAGCGATCTGGAAGATAGATTGATGTAAGTCCAAATAGAAATGAAAACCACCGTGATGTGCTTCAGTTTCATATGATTGCAAATGCATTAAACTTAACCGTACGTTACCTCCTGTTTAATTATTATTTGTGAAAATGGTGCATAGTTTAAAGTGCAGTTTAGTGCAGCTGCATTTTGAATATGCAACTGAACCTTACGACGGTTTTGTTCGTATTTGCTTTGATACTCATAAATGAAGGTATACAGCCATCAAAACACGCATTAACACAAATAGGAATTGCAATGTTAAAGTCAGAATATGCTTTTTATTGTTAACCTTAACGGAGAAGACTTTTTTGTCAATGAATATTATCGTCAGATTTGCATTAAATCTCCCGATATACCCAGCCGTTAATAGAAATAACTGACTAGAAACGTACGCTTCGTTAAAAAGTCAACAAGGCACGTTGCCGTTTTAACTCTTGTGTTTACATAAACAATACTTGTGATATAAATAAACCATGTGGATCTGCACACTTCCTGTGTTGTGCTTAGCGTCGGCGCAGCGTGTAGGGGATACAGCGTAATTAGTACACACATATTTATTCGGCATAATTTGTACAGTTTAATTTTATTCAGTTTATTTGTTAGCGTAATTCTCTAAGGTATAACACTTCTGAGTGCTTGGTCAACTGTTTCAGTTTAGGTGTTAATAAGCATATTCTGCCTTTAATAATCAAGTCATGTAACATGACAAACACAAACGGGCTGAAAATAAGGCTACCACCGCCTTGGAACGGCCAGTGGCAAAAAAGGCCGCTAGGGATCTAAACCAGACATTTTCAGATCTCATTCAGATCTCATTCAGTCCGTTTAACCCTAGAACAAGGTGTCATCATAAAGGAGTAATATCGAGCTAACCTTCGAGTTAAGGTAATTAGGTAATAGTTGGCAGTATATAATAATGACTCCCACAAACAATCAAAATATTAATTTCCGCATTTTTATTTAATTTAATTAAAGTGACAAATAACATCGTTACGAAATATTACATATACAAAACAATACAGTATAATATAGGCATTTTTAAGTAAACAATGAATACCCAGCCTAATGAGGCTTATTAATCACTATAGAAATATTATTATTGATTTTACAACTCAGTTAATAGGTATAACAAAAGTAAACATAAACAATACAAAAAAAAAAAGATTAATTGACATAACTAAATATGTAACTGCTGGCTGTTCTCCAAAATACACATATATAATGTCATATAATGTGGCTATTAGTACAGATATATATGCCTATTAATCCAACACGGATTTTGAATCTTTATTAATAGTTGCAATTCAATTGCTGACTAATTTAACTTAGTTTGTCTACCACAGACTTTAAATAAACAATGATATCGATACCCGTTGTTTAGTGAAGACAAGTTTTAACCCAGTAAATGAAAACACTTCACTGGCAGTCAAACTACAAGACACGCAGTCCCAGTAAATGAAAACACTTTACTGACGGTCCGTATTACCAATGTGCTTACATTATTCACCAAAAAACGTTTCTAAGTAAAATGGTCAATATGCTTTTTATCATAACTTGATGATTAATGCGTACATAAGTTTACAAACATGACATATACGTTTACAAACAGGAGGAAATAAAGATCTGTATATTATTAAATAGACAGACATCGACAAATACATATTTAAACTAAATAGTAAATGTAGTACATATTAAGTTATACGATTTTAATGCATTTATAATAAACTATCCCGTTTTAAAGCGAATCCGTTCATTTGTCAAAAGCACTTTACTTGTTTCTGCCTCAGTAGCTGTGTCTGGCATAATATGGTTATTTAAGTTGTTGTTGAATGACGAAAACAGCCAACGATCAATATGTCCCAGACTGTCTGCGAAATGTGGTAACTTCCTTCTGTTTGTTCAGTTGTGTCAAATCAAAGTTGTATACAAATACTGTTTTCAATCAAAAGACACAATCATTCTTTAACCCTTGACCCGCTACATATATATAATGGAGTTTTTTCTTTGAATTAAGACCAGTCCTTTTATGTGACTTTTTTTTTTTGAAAAATGATTGACCAGCAGCCGGACATTGTAAACCTTGATCAGCCTACGAGTTACTCGCAGGCTGATCTGGGTTTACAATGGCCGCAAAGGCTATTATAGTCGCGCTTAGCGGGTTAAGGGTTAATGTATGTTTTTGATAATTAACGAGCGTTGATTTCGATCTTGTTTTCGATTATCGGTTAATTTCTTACAACTTTACACAGAGGGACATAATAAAAAGGCTTAAAATAGATATATGGCATGGTTTTTTAGAATACACAATGCTGATTGGTTATTGGGGAGGTTTTTAAATGTCAATACAATTACCTCCGACGTTAATCTTTAAACGCCAGAAAACACGTTATCGGTTGAAACGTCATTTTAAACATCAGATCGGAAACAACAATGAAGTGACAAAATGGAATGAGTTATAACCGATGCTACGTTCCAACAACACATTTAAATATGATGAAGCTGCACATTTTTGTTCTCGTTTGATTTTGAGACATGGGCATACATGTAAGCAATCGTACACACTCGCTCATTTCCGTAGATCATCGGAAATAATGCTCGTTGGTATTTCCAAAGATACACGTCGATTCGATGGGTTTTGGTGATTTGCCCAGGTAAAGTACCGTGTAAACCGTAACAAAAATATAGACCCGGAAATGGATTGATTTTAAACATATTTTTATTATTTATAAATTTTGTACTCTTTTGAAATAAGTCATCAGTTTATAGTCAGTTTAAGTTAAAATAGTTAAATATAAAAATATTTTGCGTACAATCGCACAAACTCGCTCATTTCCGTAGATCATCGGAATAACGAGCGGCATGATAGTTCAATGGGCGCTGCCATTGTTTATTCAACGTGACTGAACCCACGTGACCAAAAAGTAGTACCCAAGATGGTGTCTATTTCTTTCGAGATTATTTTTGAAAAAAAATAAAAATGGTTCAGGCACTTCCCATTGAAATGTGTTTTAATTTTGTTCAATCCTTCGATAAGTTGTATATCATGATACCTAAAAACCCGTGCCAGATAAGAAATAATATATTTCCAACGGGTTTATATGTTACGAGATCACAACCAGGTGATTGTGACTTGAACCACGTCTAAACCGCGAGCCTGCGGCCCTTGATATCATTGATCTTCAAGTCCCGACCACCAAGTATTGATCTGGGACACATATAAAATGCTCATAATAAAAACAGCAAATTGTAAGCAATTATTATACCCTCTTTAGAAAAAGGAGATCTTAAGAACATAGTGGTAGACCTACGGACGGACGGGTGTTTATTCTCGTCATTAAAATATAATAGGTTTTATATCCGCGTTGTGGTTTACAAATGTTCTTTAGACCGTTGGGATCTGGGGGCTGGTCAATTGTCAGAAACGCATAAAGCGCTCCTTTCTTATATGTAATTACACAGTTTCCTTTACAAAGTTTACAATTTGAATCATTTTGGTACAGCTTCCGTTATAAAAAGAAACTCAATGCTTAAGATATATGTATTACATAACACTGATTTCGGCAGTGTTATAAAGCCTTGACTTAAAGCGACTTACGACAATCTTGAACGTGTTATCGAACATTAAAATTAGCATCTCAATTTATCAATCCAGAGTCATTTTGACTATAAAATGCTTGCATATAATTTAAATACAATTTTGAATTCTCAATTCTTCTTCGTTATTCTACCAAGTGTTCAAATATGTTATTGGTACAAAATAACCAACCGTTAGTAATATGCAAACCATTTGCTCTGAACTATTCAAACAATTAATATTAATGATTACAAAAATGCAATTTATGTATACAAATACAGCTTATTATCATACCAATACTTTCTGCCCAGCTGCTGTATTATGTTCGTTGGGTACACGTGCTATTTTTAGATGACTTAAAGAGTCATGAATCGACCATTTGAACAAAACATTAATACATAATACGCTTCAATCTTATCCATTTATGAAAGCAATACATTATTAAAAGAAAGTAGCTTTCCTTTGTTACTGATGTAAATATACTTAAACTCCAAAACCGTTTTGACACAGTTACTTCCCTTGGCAAAATATCATCCATTTGTATTTTGGGCGCTGCAGACGTGAGCTGTTGTTTTCAGTCGTTTGCAGGTATATTAGTTATTTAAAACGGGTTGCATGATAACACCCCCATCCCCCTCCCATGTTACTTAGAATTTCAGATGTATTTTGTCTCGTGACGAAAATTGATAAATATTCAACGCAGGCTCACATTTTTCACTTTTCTACACTCGTCAAAATATAGCTGAAATTCTAGTACAAGAGTGTATTTACTATACAATACTCGCCAGAGGCTTGCATTTATCACCTTTCGTACACAGCTGAAATTCTAAGTAACTACTCTTATACATCTACTACTATAAGAGTTACAGTTGTAACAGGGGGTTGTATATACGAAACCGGTTTTAGAATTTTCATTCGACGACATGGGCATGGGGGCTGTGTCAAAGGTATATAAACGCATTAAATGATCATATGTGTGATAACAGGTTTTCATTAACAATTTGGTATAGATCTACTTACACTGTAAAGGGACTATATTTAACGTGTTTTTCAATATTTGCTGTTGGAGCCCAGGGGTAGGTGCCAACAACGGGATATCATCAAACTGCATCATGGGTATTAAATAGAGGTCTTTGAGAGTACTTGCAATTAGGCTGGTGTTAAACCTTTCTGAGACCAATGGGGCCCTAGGGGCACACGTACAAATGTCGAAATCGTAACATCATTGAACTATAGCATCATGGGTGCCGGCTTGAAAGTCTTTGAGAGTACTTTAAATTAAAGGCATTTGCCCGCCAAATAACGGCAACATTACACTACAAAACCGTTTATCAAAACTCTGTCCATGTGTTCAGGTCATATAATAATGTATATGCCATGTGTTCAGGTCATATAATAATGTATATGTGCCGATTAAAAGTATGGGTTTATTAACTGGTTCGAAAGAATGCGTAAAATGAATTACTTGGTAACTCTTAATTCAACACTCCAGTTTTGGGGTTTGCCCTGTCTGGCTAAAGCCGTTCATATTGTGTCTATAGAGTTTTGGCTTCTCAAAATATTTAAGTTACATGCATACCTCTTCGTCAATAAGTTTAGAAACATTAGAACATATGATGTAACATGTGGCTGTTGTTGGCGGAATAGCTACATTGAGTGGTTTTCAACATAATAAGGTAGAGCGCTGTGGTCCCATGATCCAAAAGTCGTGGGTTCGATTCCCGCCATTGCCATATGCGTTGTGTCCCTGAGCAAGACACTTTATCTGCATTGCTTAGTACTGGTTCTACCCAGGAAGACATCGAGAGTGATTCAAATAAGTTCATAGAGCTTTCGTTACAATCGATGTAAAATAAATAAGTTTAAACTAAACTAACATAATGAACACTGAAGTCCCAAAACTGATATCATCTTTCCAGTTTGTTATTGTTGTTATTTTCAATATTTGTACAAACGAGTCGAATAAATGCTCATATGTTCATCTTTCCAAAACCCAAAATAATGTAACAATGGAAAATATAACATTTTATAATATGTAATGATAATAAAACAAAGAAATAGAAACGTCCACTTTTGTATAGACTTGGGTTATACATATTGTTATATATGCAATTTGACAACTTGATTACCAATGTATTACCTACATCAATCTCAATATATGCACGTGTACAATGTTCACTTAATTGACAATATGTACGCAATTCTTTAAGTTTTAAAATGTAATTCTTAAAATTTTAATATTTATATTGTTAAAAACATATACAATTGACGAGTTTTAAACATTAGTTTTATATTGTATACACATCACCTAAAGGTTTAATAAGTCTAAATCAGTGTATCTCAAATACGACATTTTTTGAAAAATCATGAATTTCTAGACATATTTTATTCATTTTATTCGTTTTAATCATGTTTGTATAAACTGTAAATATATTCTTTTTTTGTCTGAGGACCATATGTTAGACTGGCGTGTAGCCAAATATGTTATCCTCTTGACATAAAGATGTTATTATTATTAATCTTCATTACAATATGGACACGTGATCACAATCCATAAACTCAGATCAGTGCACATGCATTCTGGGAATTACCGTGAAACCTTTTAAATCAGAATACAGTAATTTAATTGAATCATGATACGCGGTTAAATAAACAGACATAACTCTAAAATCCAGGGTATTTCACAGTTGATGAATGTGTAAATATAAGGAGTGGATGGCAAAATCGTCATGATAACAACACGGAATATCAATCTGATTATAATCGCGATAAGCGGGGGCTACGAATCAAAACAATACCGGGGATTACCCAAGTGGTCATGTGAAATGCCAATACTTGCCGACGTTTAAAATAAAGAAAATACTAAAAGTACAGAAAGGCGTGTTAAAATTATATTTCAACAATGGTGATCGAGTATGTAGTTCCTAAAATGATGTCATTTTTAAAATGGAACAATAATATTGGTGTGTTAGTATCAATATGAGTGATTTTCTTAGACAAAAGTCAAAAGCAATAACATAATGAAGCGTCTCCGTGGCCGAATGGTTAACGACGTTGCGTTGTAAACCTTCATCTCTTATCGCTGCGGGTTCGAATCCCACTGGGAACTCGACTTGTGAGGAAGTGTCGATTCTTAAGGATAGCGGGAGGTGTACAGTGCTAGTTCTACCCTGGAAAAGTGGGTGGTCTGCCTCCACCACAAAACAATCGACCGTCATATACAACCTTACATGTATTGAAAATGACGTAAAACGCCATACAAACAAACAAACAAACAAATAATGTTGCATACCAATTACCGTTAACGTTATTAAACTCGAGAATAAATTGATAGAGAAATGATGTCGTAAATGACCTAGGGTCAGTGTTAAAAGTTTTAATAATCAGTGAGACACAATGCATGTCGTAATTTTCAAATGCTTATATCACTGGATTGGTACGTACGTGATGTCATCAATACGAAAAAAATTATTTGTCGTTCTCTAGACTGGTTTTCTCTTTGGCTGTGGCTGTTCAATACAAGTTTGGAAACATCCTGAAGTGTTTCTAATTATGTATTGTTTTATATATATTTACAGTTTAACATTTAAGTGGATCGTTTGCTAATTCTCTGGATATGGGCTTTATTGTTAGAGATTACCTTTTGATTGGTTGTACTTTTATTTAAACTGTCATGTCAATTTGGTCGCTGAAGACAGGACTATAGCGCGTTTGTGTACACATACAATTGGTTCAAGGTCTCACGAAACAGTTAACTCCATTGCAAACAACGGTAGGAACATTTTGTTCTTAAAAATAGAACTATATTATTCGGTTCTTGTTTATATGTGCAAATAGTTTCTCTGTTTTATTCCAAGTTACATGAATGGTCATGTTCATGATTGCATACATGTTTGAATATGTCTGAATGTTTTTATGAGCCCAGATCTGAGAATCTAACAATGGCTAGTGATACATTGACCGAAATATGAAAGTAAAATGGACAAATTCGGCATGGTCTCTACACACTATGGACCTTTTGTTTGGTATTTCGAGCAACAAACTTTTAAGTTTCACAAAGAAAACATTTTTAAGAAAATTCAGAAAATTGTACGGTCCAAGACGTTCTGCAATATATGCTGCACGGTGCAAATATAACTGTAACGAGACGTTACGGAGAATCAGTAGGCCGTTTTAACAAAAGCCTAGATAATCACAAGGCAAATACTCACTGACTTGACAGAAATCAGAGCAACACAAGAATAACAAAAGGTATACAAATAAGTATAAAAGTCAAACAGGAAATGCAGTTTTCACAGAACACAGTAATCCCAAAAACCTGCAAAACAACAAAAATGAATGGCAATGTTAATAAGGAATAAAGGCATATGACGTCACAAACACTAAAAGGGTTGAAAATCGGGCTACCGCCTTGGAACGGTCAGTGGCAAAAAAGGCCGATGGGGGTTTAAACCAGGTTCTAGGGAGAAACAAACCTCACACTTACTCTTCTGTCATCCCAATAAAACGGGATAGTGTAAATAAAGAAATCCCGTCATGAGCTATTCTCTAGCCAACAAGGCAGCATTAATAGGCAATATAAGTAAAACACGAAGAAGTGGAACAAGAAATGTAGAATTCACAGAACACACTCAACAAAAAACACACGTACAAAACAAACGACAATTGCAAGGGAAAATCAAAGAATGCGACACAACACCCAATAAATGGTTGGCAATAGAAGTACCGCATAGGAACGGTCAGTGGCAAAAATGGGCCTCTAGGGATTTATACCCGTTTCAAAACAAAAAACAAAACAAAGAAAAAACAACACACACACAAACACACACACACGCGCACGCGCACACGCACACACGCACGCACGCACCGCACGCACGCACGCACACACACACACACACACACTTTTAATGACACCTAAAAGAGTACTAACACTTATAATCATTGGTGCTGTTTTGACCGATTTTAACACTGCCCCTCACACATGATTGATATATTTACAAAACATTATGTTCTATATTAATTTCAAATCAGTTATTGCTTAAACTGAGGTGAAGCATTTACTGTCAGCAGATGAGAAACTTTTGTTGAAGACAATGGTGTTTATTTGTTTCAATAAGCGTAGACAATAACATGCTAAGAATCAACAGATTGTTTATAGCTTTACTGATCAAAATTCAGCAGAGCTTATGCCGTGGTGCGACGGTCGTCATCCGTCTGTCCGTAAACTTTTTTTGTAGCGTCTACTCCTCTGAAACTACTTGATGGATTTTCATGAAACTTTACAGAAATATTGCCCATAATATCTGGTTGATCCCAGCAAAATTTCACGTTGATGTGAAATCCAAAATGGCCGCCAAAGCTAAACACATATTTAAAAAACAACAAAACAAGATTGTAGCGACTAATTCTGGAAAATTATAAGTGAAATTGATATTGGACTTTTTCTAAAGTGGTCAGCATGACATGATGTTGGTCCTTGTTGAAAATATTTTTGATTGGACGTTAAACATGACTGCCAGCGGCCATCTTTGTTTTTTTTTATAGAGTTATATAGTAAAAACTTGTAGCGAATTCATCTCTGAAACAATTTGACGGATGTTATGCACTTGATGTCTAGTTGGTCCTAGCAAAAATTCAGGTCGGCCAACAATGCTCGGACAAGTTCGAAAACCAGCCAGATCGGAACAGCGTAGTTATGGCCCTTGATTTAGTTAAAAATGCTATAATTTTTCCTCGTTATGAAGATAGGGCCTTAATTTTTCATGCAATCTTTACCAAACTTTATTATTAATATCAATGAAAGCTCTGACAAGTTCAAAAACCAGCCAGATCGGACCAGTAACGGCGGAGTTATGGCTCTTGATTTAGTTAAAAATGCTATATTTTGCCTCGTTAAGACGATAGGGCCTTCATATTTCATCCGATCTTCACCAATCTTAACCAGAGTTATTATCAATAAAAGTTCGGACAATTTCGAAAGCCAGCCCGTTCGGACCAGTAACAGCGGAGTTATGGCCCTTGATTTAGTTACAAATGCTATATTTTGACTTATTCAGACGATAGGGCCTTCATTTTTTTTTCATTTCTTTTTTTATTTTTTTTTATTTTTTTATTATAATTTGTTTAATTATTTATTTTTTTATTTTTTTATTTATTTATTTTTTTCTTCTTTTTTATATTTTTTAATACTTCCATTTTTTTTTTGACGCATTGGTATGATATCTAGGTGTGCCTATTGCATATTTTACGGTTTGTTGATTTTTGATGGAGTTACGGCCCCTCGACATTTTTAGTTTAGATTTCTTGTCGGCGCTACTCGTCCTAAACGCCTTGTTGGATTTCGACGAAACTTGGTAGGAAGCATCGGTAAGATGTCCAGTTGTGTATTTCGCGCTTTTGTTCCAGTTCGCTGATTTTTTGACGGAGTTATGGCCCTTTGACATTTTTACTTTAAATTTCTTGTCGGCGCTACTTCTCCTAAACGGCTTGCTGGATTTCTATGAAATTTGGCAGGAAGCGTCAGTATGATGTCAAGTTGTGCAAATCGCGGTATATCAATGAAGTCTTGGACGGGTTCGAACACCAGCTAGATCTTGTTAATAACGACTGAGTTATGGGCCTTGATTTGTTGAAAAATGCTGTATTGTATTTTCTTTTGTTAAATCTTTGGCTATTTCATTTTTTAACTGATCTTTACCTAATTTGTTTAGAATGTTAATATAACATAATACGGTCCCTCAGGGGCCTAGGAATCTTTATGTGAGGAAGCTGTCCAGCTGGCTTGCGGAACGTCGGTGGTTCTACCCAGGTGCCCGCCCGTGCAAGAAAATTGCCCGGAGGGGCACCTGGGGTCTTCCTCCACCAACGGAAGCTGGAAAGTCGCCATATGACCTTAGCTGTCTGTGCGACTATAAAATCCAATGCAATCAATCAATAACATAATACTAATATATTGATTTGATACAGCCACCTCATTTATAATAAAAGACGTATCAAGCAAGGTTTTACGCAAGCGTAAAATAGCTGACGAGAGACAAAAAATTAACATGATAATAGATCAAGTCAAGGGTGTTATAACAATATTGGAAATAAATATTGTCACGGAGACATAAACACGCCACGACCGTTTTTTATTACCAGACACATTCTTCTCGATTTTTACCATCAATTCTCTTACCAAACATTTTGCATCAATGTGGGAGACCTCGCTTCTCTCTGTTCAAATACATTGACATGCCTTACAAATTGATTACAATTCACCCTTGTAACACGACGTGCTATAAGTACACATCAGCACAGAAATACAATTGTTCACGTGTAAGGGATACGTGTGCGTCATCGTGTACATTACAATACACATAAATTGTTCACTGCTACCATGTGCAATTATAAGAGTGCGTTATCAATGTGTTAAATGTAATATCTTACCATTTGCAATAATTAAAACCATAATAATGATGAAAATTTAAAAAAAGAAAAGAAGGTAAATGATCAGACTTGAACTCTCACTTCCCCGGCACTAACACGACGCCTCAATCAACTATCAGAGACTGATGAACGTGTTGTTGCTAATATACATAGACTAATTATAGCATGCTACACTTTCAGTAGAGTGATCTATGAAAACGTCAATTCAGCGAGTAAAACGGTAACCTTTGAACAACGCAAAATATGTGTTTATACCATTCAATTGTTTTTGGAAGAGTTCAATAGGAATTGAAGTTGTAATGCATGCTTTTCGTCAACTACATGATTCACAGTCTGTTAACCTTAGACAAACTCAAAATCCATCTAATGACCAGCTGCCTTCGTCAGATGAATAACCGCGAGAGTGTGAAAACAACCAAACAAATATCGATTAGTCGTTATTTTCCAATTAATGTCTGGGATGCCATACAAATTAAACATTAAAGGAACGTGATTGTTTACTTGCATGAACTTTATATATAAACAAGGGTTCGCCTGAAAAATAGTTGTTTACTTCCAATAGTTTCGTCGTCTGTATTCGGAGAGCGGAAATAAATCAAAATCGAAATGCCAAAACCGATGAAAAATGTTCTACGACCAAAATGGTTTAAATTGAATGCAGCCGTACATGAAAATATCAGAAATCTACGGAAGCCCTGTACGGGCTTATTAGTTATGACTTTTTAGTTATGACTATTAGTTATGACTTATTAGTTATGACTTATTTGTTATAACTTATTTCTTATTACTTATTTCTTATTACCTATTTGTTAAGGGAGGGTTAATGAAAACATGGCGGATATCTCGTTGATAAGTTATTTACTATATATATGTTTATTTAGCATACTGACCAATCTATATTATATACTGAAAGGAAAAAGAAGCGCATAATTGGTATTTCCGCTATATATTGAATGTTTATTAAGCTATTGCTGATCGAATGGTACAGGGCGACGTTAGGCCTGTCCTTCCGGAAAGAAGGTTTAAACAGCACCAAACACACCAATGGTTACCACTTAACAGTTTCATTAACGACAGAATGCGTATTTGGCTCAAGCAGGTGAGCAAACTAAGGCTTTACACTATACACTACCACCACAGATAAGCTGGTAAAGTTTTAATTCGAATTGATTAGAAGATTAGTGTGGATCAGCAGTGAAGTCGAATATTCAGAAACCGGCGACTGCTACCTTATACCAGACCGACCGGTCCTAGAACTAACTTTATATGATGAAGGTCAAGCAAGGGAGCTACTAGTACCATTTGTATAAAGTATTTGGTATGACCCGGCTGGGAGGTGAACACACGACCTCCCGTATGCGAGGCAGACGTGTACCATTAGACCACGCCGCGGTATCGAATACAGCTAATTGCACTGACGACTAATTAATAACGATTCAGCGAACAAGATCATGCTCCTAAACTATATCAGTTGCAAAAGAAAGTGGACACTGAGTTTTGTTTAGATTTAATTGTATAAAGTTTTTTTAGAATTAAATTGACAAATTCCAAAATGAATATGCCATGTTTGGTACCATACTTAGCGAATTGAGAGCAGAATCAAAGAAAGTTATTTTAGCGAGATGATTCTCAGCGGAGTTTTTTTTTCATTTTTAACTTTCTTTGATTCTGCTCTCAATTCGCTAAGTATTAGCAGAAGTGAATATTAACCGAGTCTTTTTACCATTTATTGCGATACGTTAGGCACAATTATATCTTTATGGACTGAGAATTAGAGCTGAAATGCGTGTGTTTACTAACCGAGTCGAGACAAATTTTCGTTACAGATGATTATCTCGTGCACCTGCTGATGACGTCGATTACTGGGCTTGTTTGTTCAATAGGTCCAATCATTAAGGTACTTTTGCTTGATAAAGAAAATATGGTGTAAAGTGTCCAGTTTCTTTTGCAACTGAGTATATAACGGAAATATAAAATGTTAGTGATCCGGTTCTAAATTAAAAATAGCATCGCGATTACTTATATAGACTAGAGGTGCTCTGAAAAAAATATGGTTGTCAGTCCATAAACGAACAAAAAATGTTGATGCAAAGCAACAATTAGCTGGTAGTATTTTCCTGAGAAATTTAATTGCTTTTTAGAACGATTTATAACTGCTATTTTATGCTTCTCATTTAATAGTTTTTTGTTTTTAATTGAAAACTTCTCATTGTTTATGCTTCGGTGATTCTCAGAAATATCGTGTAAGACGAACTTAATATCCATAAGCCAGTCTGTAAATCCAATCTCTTTTTTTTAAAAACAAGAAATAAATATAACCTATAGGACTAGTTTTTTATATAACCTATGTTCTAATCTTATAACATCCCTAGGAAATTAACAACGTTTTCTTTCACAGAATTACAGGCAGAAATGTAATATAACTAGGTATTTTGAAACAGATGTCTAAACACAGTGAATGCAAATGAACATATAAATGTTGATTCAATTCTTTCGGAGTATATTGATAGATTTGAAGGGCTTTGTACACTTAAAGTTGTGTTTGTTTTTATCGGAACTTACGCGTGAATGAAAATGTCACCCTAGCTGCACAACCAAATCTCAAAATTGCATTCAAAATGGGCAAAAGGTGCATAGTAAGTCCTTTTTGTTATTGACCGTTTCAAGGCAGCAGCCCTTTTGTTAGCCTGCTTGTGATGTAACATATCTTGCGTTTTATTAACCTTGTAATTGTTGTTTGTATTATTGCGTGTTTTTTTGCTGACTGTGTTCTGTGAAAGCTACATGTTCTGCTCGATATTTATACCTGCTTTTAGTTACAGTGCTAAAGCACAATTTCTTTATTATAGAGATGGACTTTTCAGTTCTTCTTTTTGAAACGAGATTTTCGCGGAATGGAACCCAATGGTTAGCGGTGCTGTGAACTGCCTACCTATTCATTGGTTCGGGCTAAGTGTGCTTGATTTGATGCACCACCATAATTGATGGAATTGAGTGTGAGTATAGGTTGTACCTGCAACTAGGATGAATGGGACGAACGAAAATGTTGGGACAGTAGCATTAGAATAGATTTGATATAGTAACCAGATATACATAGTGGATCTGACACTCCGGCGAGCTTAATAACACATTCCTGGACGAGTTTAATAACATTTTGTATGAAATGACAACGAGTGTCAGATACTTTTTATCACATGGCTCAAAGACGACAAGAAACTACACATTATTGCTTGTGGTGAATCTACATACGGCGGACTGTTACCCTCACAACATCGCCGATTCAGTGCCATATCGACGGACTCCACAGACTAAACGGGTGTTCCGGGACATTGACTAGACGAACGTACTGACACCGCACTTCAACGACCGACTGATTCGGTCGCCTTGTATTACACATGGTTAATATAAAGAAATACGTAATGGGTATATTATACGGAATACAAGCAGTTCCATGTGATAAAACTTGTTTCATTCCAATATCATGATAATTAGCATTACACACATTTCAATGATGATGATAATAATAATAAGTGCTTTATTTAATGAAAAAATTAAGGAAAAAACATGAAACATACTCATTGGTTATATACATACAAGTTTATATATTGTTAAAGAGTATCATGTTGTAATAGGCAAAGTCCTATATTTATACATTTACATCAGCATAAGTAGCGACACAACGGATTGAGAATTCTGAAAAAAATGGAAAATGGTGAAACAAGTGTCCGTTTTTAGAAAACAATCAAATGAATCTTTGTTAAGTATTTTATCCCCAAAAGTAGTGCAAATCACTTTTAAATTATACGTTTGCACGAGATTTACTACTACTAATACTACACAATGATTATTTAATGATTCGTATTACAAACATTTGTTTACCTCATGAACGATCCTCTATTGAGACTGTATTCTGATAGATCTGAACAGTTTATAACAGGCACGTGGGGAAAACGTATTGTTTCTTCTTAAATATGTTATTCTTGAGAGATATAAGCCTTGAAACATTATAAAATCAGTTAATTTGGCAAATGATATTGCTACTTTTTAATTTTTCCGAAAATAGCTCCTCATTCGCAACGTCTCGATCATTTCTTTGAAGTATGATTCCGAACGTAGCCGGTATTATCCGAGTTTTCACGAACGAATGCCTTATATAACACCTACAATTGCATAAACTAGTGCCATTTTTATTTCTTATATTCAGTAATTTATAACCGCAAGGGTTCATTTTCTTCGTTTTCTTGCAACATTTATAACGCAAACAACAAGAAAAAATTTTAAAATGAAAAATACAATTTGTACACAAATTCGAAAATTCGATTCGGATTTTCCTAATACGCATCGTTAAAAAACGACAGACGTAGGAATCGTAATCGGTCATATTTTGTTCAGCGAGGTGAATCATTGAAAATAGAACAAGAAAACATAAAATCTTTATCTCGACATCCATGATTACCTGACAGGTGATTTGAATTGTCTTCAATGTTTTAACAATCTACTTAGGGTAATATTCAAGATTCACATATATGTTCTGTAGCTGCATAGATGATCTCACGCCAATTTAGGCAATAATCCATGTTCCACTTTTATTTACATATTTTTATGAATTAACAAATATGGCCGAAGAAAACTTCAAATTGTCAACGAAGTTTTTACTTTTTTCTGCAAAACTGGTTTGAATTACGACTTAATACTCTAACATATTGTTAATCATTGTCTATACATTAAATCGAAGCCAAAACACAATTATTATGTTAAGTAATTATATTGTTTTCAGGGAAGTCCTTTGCCCTATTGTTTTTGTTCACGTTAATTAAGTACCCACTTAATGACTAAAGTGAATTATACTCAAAGTTTAATTTGAAAGGTGTGTTACATTTTTTCAAGCTAGACAATACTCTACTAATCATTTTTGGCTATGGACCCACGTCAGATTTTGAAAAATGGCCGCCAAATATTCCATAAAGAATTAATGAAGCCCATAATTAATTGGTTTCATCAAAATTTGTTATTGTAAATACACTAAATTCAGGACATTGATAGACAATAAAATATGCAACATAGTTTGGGTCATTTTTTCCTTCAAAATGGCCGACTTTTTCAAAAAAGCCGCCAAAAATATGCTTTTTTTTTTTTTAGAAAGCAATCAAAATGTTGATGTGTTTTACAAAGGTGTTGTATTGACATATTTATGTGTATGTATAATCTTCAATAAGTAGTTGTTAGATACACCCCTATACTTCAGGGGTATGCATACTATGCCAACTCTGAGTCTAGTTTGTCTTAGTTGTCTTTAGCCTTAAGCATTTCTGAAGTGTGTTTAAGTTCTCATCTCAGATTTATCGGAATTAGATTTAATTACGACCTTAAATTACATTTTTTGATTTAATAAACAATATTAACAAGACGCTACCAGAAAACAAAATCAAAAAGAAGTTTGTTATATACACAAACTGAAATGTAATAAGTGGTCATATCATTTGAACATTTTCAATATGAGAACTGACATTTAATTAAATTTAATCTTACTGATCTATGATCTGAATGTTACAATTTTTTTAAATCACAGTCGCCGTACCCAACGTCCCATTTTTAAAAGACTGTATGCATCATTCCCGCTTTGACACATCGTTTGCAACACCCTTGTCTCTTTGACATCTACATTTAATAAGTTCCTTGCAAACGCTGAGGCCTGTGGTAGTGTTATCGAGAATGGCTTCAACATATCCTCTTCCAACCCCAGTCAACGGATGTAGGCATTTAAAAGGTGGACGGACCTACAGGCCATGTCTCCAACAATGTCCAATTACAATCTGTTAAACAACTCGGCAGGTGTGCTTGAAAAGAGCTACAGCAATTGGTGACATGGACTTGTTGTATCTTGGAACCATTGAATGTCAATAATTCTTTGCGACATGAACATGCACTTCCTCTTGTCTTACATTTTCCAACAAGCACAACTTTTGGAATTGGAAAGCTTGTGCAGCCTCAAGAAAGTATTTCCAGATTTTCCATGCACAGGTTTTACCTCTTTCAGCAAATGAAGATATTTCATTACACCCAGTCAGTGTGAAAAGCAACTATTCGTATTGGTTTATATGAACTAATGAATAGGCAATACAGTGTGCAACGAAGAACCTAGTCATTCCTAGTTCCTAAAACTAACCCATAGCTCATCTAACTGTATTTACTGTACCATTGCTATAACATGTACTACAACGTCTGTGTCTACTGTATATAGCATAAGTGTAATGAAGTATTGTTTGGCATATGCCACATGCAACACACGCATTGTATCGTATCATCTTAGTGAAATGATCGAGATCAGTCCCAGAATCTTGTTGTCTGATACAAGGCACATCTTCATCTCTGTTTTATTGAACGTGTTTTTAGTTTCCCTTCTATCGCAACCGATTGCTATACCATTTAACCAGAGCTCTGACTTTGTTTTGAATGATGGTCGTCACCTACTAAACCTTCTGTAAGTGACATTCAACAATGTGTAAAAGAGCTTGCGATAAAAGGCTCTGGGTATTGTTTAACCACTCATAGGATATGCTGTCTGCTTTTTAATTTAGTCTTTTGGCTGTTATTGTGATACGCAGGCTTCATAACCGCTGCTCCCAACTAAATTCCTTTTTGTTTTTTCACTCTTTGGGGCATACAATTTTATTAGAACCTGGGACCATACGCCGCTGGATATAGGGGATGAAATAAAGATACAAATATTGCTATATCAACCGCCATATGCTTGCCATCTTCGGGATGGTTAAAATTATGTACTGTTGATTTTTATGAATATTGAGTTCTGCTCAACCCGGGGCTAGAGGGCGTGAGCGGTAGCTAGCACATTTCACTACCGCTCATGAACAGTCAAATCGAGACTGCAATATTTCGTATGTGTCGTGCTCGGCCGTTTCCAAAGGTCCATTATCATACCGTATTTTTTTTATAGCACAGTGGCATTGCATGTGAAGTGTGGCGGCAGTAAAACGTCTCCCCGCGCTTACAATCAATACTGTTATTCATTCGATCTTTGGAGATCGCTGAGCCCGATACTTATATTTAGTGATCGGTGGTACATTTTCAATTTATTTTGTTTTCTTACTTAATTTTCGATTCGTTGGTTCCACTACTCCGGCCGATAAAAGGCTCTGGGTATTGTTTAACCACTCATAGGATATGTTGTCTGCTTTTTAATTTAGTCTTTTGGCTGTTACTTGTGATACGCAGGCTTCATAACCGCTGCTCCCAACTAAATTCCTTTTTGTTTATTTCGCTGTTCGGGGCATACCATTGTATAAGATCCTGGGATCATACGCCGCTGGATATAGGGGACGAAAAAATATACAAATATTGCTATATGCACCGCCATATGCTCTTCGGGATGGTTAAAATTCTGTACGGTAGCTAGCATATTTCACTACCGCTCATGAACAGTCTTAATCAAACCGAGACTGCAATATTTCTTATGTGTCGTGCTCGTCCGTTTCCAAAGATCCATTATCATACTCTTTTTTGCTAATCATACTTACTAATGTTTTACAAGCATTAAAAGGCATTTTAGGGCAGCTCGTATAGTTTGATTAAAGTCCAAAACAGTTTTCCAAAGTTAGAAAATGCTGGCGAGACACACTAATCTGCCGTTAATCGGAACCTACTATGATACATATATATGCGAGAAGAGAAAGCAAGTTATAGAATCTGTTGTAAGTTGGTGACCATGGAGGAAAGAAAATATGTTCTTTTTTTCTGTTTAAAGACAGACTTGGTTATGTCATCTATAACCCCTGTTACAAACGTGTCATGCACAATCATTTACCTATTTGTCGAGCAATTTCTGTCACACGAGAGTCGTCTATGTAACGTAAGTCAAGAACCGGTAAATCCTTAACATTGTCCTTGAATATATTTTCTAATTCCTCTACCGTGTCACTCAAACTGTCTTACGAACACCTTTAACGTGTTCATGATGGAAAATATCAGAATCCTTTCCTAGGCAGCGCCTGATGAATTATTGTAATAACTGAAATTAACAGATAACTCAGACCATATCTGGTTCAGAGATCATCCAATGTGGAAGCTGCGATGTGTTTACAGCACCTACTGCACCTTCATCTTCTTTCACAATCTTATATTTCTGCTTGTGAGCTAGTTCATTGGGTATTGATTTGACAACACTAATGAAGTTTATCTCACACACAGAGATGATTAGTTTTAAGATTTAAAGCGTAACTGAACAGTACTGCAATTGCGAACTTTTGGTTTCTTTTTATGATCGTCATGTGCAATACTCAATGGTCTAAGGCATGTCTTGCTCACACCTCAAATAACTGTTAGCCCGGTTTACCATAAGTACGGTAATCACGTGATGAGTATTCCCTGATGCATGTGTTTATTTCAGAAAGGAATCTGCAGTGTCATAATTGCCACAATGGCAATGGTCCATCTATAGTTTTCAAACAAGTCTCAGATTGTTTTAAGTGCCTCCATTTTAAATACGAAGGCTTCAACGCAAAATGCCATTATGATCTTCACATTGGGTTTCAGGCCAATTCCATTTTTTCTGCTCGGCAACTATATAGTTTAGACGGAGTTAACCCGTTAGCATAAAATGTCTTCGCGTTTAGGTTTTGTTTACAAGTTTTGTCTTGTAAATAAGGTTTACCAAGTCAATGTATTTTAGGGTTTTATAAATATATTTTGTAATGAACTGACGGTTTCTGATAAGTTCTGATAATTATTTTAGTACCCTTCAGAAATTCCAAAGGCTGGAGAAAACGTAGAGCCAGTCCGAAGTGAAATTTTATTTAAACGTGTAAATCCCTTAACACCTTAACGATAGGGTGCTCTAAATAACTCTTTATTTCAATATTGACAAACAAATACTATGCCAAGAAAACTGAGTGAACAAATTCACATATTAATTACTTTCTTACAAAGAACTATTAAACTAATTACACTTTTTACTATTTTCATCATGTTTAGGCGGCCATTTTGAAAATGGTAGCCATTTTGAACCTAAAATATACCCAGATTGTAGTTCATGACCCTTTTTCTATAATTTTTCGGAATTTGTGGTGATTGCCGTAATATATGTTGTTAAATGGCGGCCATTTTGAAAAATCTGGCCTGGGTACATAGCCAATTTTTTTCTGTAAGATATTGTCTAGCTATGTACAAAGTTTGGTGCTTTTGTCAAACAATGCACACTTCTTTCACCAATCTGCCCCACTAGATGTTTCCTATCTGTTTATTAATATGTCTGTACTCTAATGAATGGCGTATATCATGTAACAATTTATCTGACATTGTTTCCGGTTATAATTGCGTATTTGCAAGTCTTTCAGAATACTTCCTGTCTTATAATCGTATCCTTAATTGAGTTGATACAGCCACCCCATTTATAATAAAAGACGTAACAAGCAAGGTTTTACGCAAACGTAAAACAGCTGCCGAGAGACAAACTTTTAACATAATAATAGATCAAGCAACAAACAATATTGAAAAAAAAAGTTGTCACGGAGACATAAACACGCCACGACCGTTTTTCCTTACCAGACACATTCTTTCCGCTTCTCTCTGTTCAAATACCTAAAAGATGCCTTACATATTGATTACAATTCACCCTTGTAACACGACGTGCTAGAAGTACACATCAGCACAGAAATACATTTGTTCACGTGTAAGGGATACGTGTGCGTTAGCATGAGAAATACAATTGTTCACGTGTAAGGGATACGTGTGCGTTAGCGTGTGCATTACAACACATATAAACTTTTCACTGCTACCACGTGTAATTATAAGATTGCGTTATCAAAGTAAAAAATATAAAGTAACTGTTCAATGCTACCTTACCATTTGCAATAATGAAAACCATAATAATGATGAACAATTAAAAGAAAGAAAAAGGTAAATGAGCAGGCTTGAACACTCACTTCCCCGGCACTAACACGACGCCTCAATCAACTGCGCTACAGACGCTAATGAACGTTTTGTTGCTAATATACATATAATAATTATAGCATGCTACACGTTCAGTAGACTGTTCTACCAAACTTCATTTCAGCAAATAAAACGGTAACCTTTGCACAATACAAAATATGTGTTTATAGCATTCATTTTTTTTTTTAGACGAGTTCAATAGGAATTGAAGTTGTAATGCATGCTTTTCGTCAACTACATGATTCAGTCTGTTAACCTTAGACAGACATAAAAAACATCTAATGATCAGCTGCCTTCGTCAGATGAATAACCGCGAGCGTGTGAAAACAACCAAACAAATTATCGATTAGTCGTTATTTTCCGATAAATGTCTGAGATGCCCTACAAATTAAACATTAAAGGAACGTGATTGTTTGCTTGCATGAACTTTATATATAAACAAAGGTTTGCCTGAAAACTAGTTGTTTACTTCCGATAGTTTCGTTGTCTGTATTCGGAGAGCGAAAATAAATCAAAATCAAAATGCCAAAACCGATGAACAATGTTCTACGAACAAAATGGTTTAAATTGAATGCAGCCGTACATGAAAATATCAGAAATCTACGGAAGCCCTGGAGGGGCTTATTAGTTATGACTTTTTAGTTATGACTATTAGTTATGACTTATTACTTATGACTTATTGGTTATAACTTATTTCTTATTACTTATTTGTTATTACCTATTTGTAAAGAGAGGTTTAATGAAAACCTGGCGGATATCTCGTTGATAAGTTATTTACTATATATATGTTTATTTAGCATACTGACCAATCTATATTATATACTGAAAGGAAAAAGAAGCGCATAATGGGTATTTCCGCTATATATTGTATGTTTATTATGCTACTGCTAATCGAATGGTACAGGGCGACGTTGGGCCTACAGGGCGACGTTAGGCCTGTCCTTCCGGAAAGAAGGTTTAAACAGCACCAAACACACCAATGGTTACCACTTTACAGTTTCATTATCGACAGAATGCGCATTTGGCTCAAGCAGGTGAGCAAACTTAGTCTGTAAACGCTGCAATCTTTTAACATTAAACATAATGCTGAAATGGCTTGACTTTTTCAAGCGAAACTTCAACATTCGTGAATTTCGTGATTAAAATGTCTACTACATGACAGAGTTGTCCTTGTAGCCCCTTTTTTGTACAAAACACGTTGAGATATATTTGGAATATTACGTAGAATTAGGTGTATATAATGGTGTAGTATAGGCATTTTTTTTTTATTTTGCGTTTCTTTTTCCTTTCAGTATACTTTCAAAGCTGTAATTCACTAAAAATGCGCCAGCACCCTTAAAGGACAGAACACATTCTAAGTGAATTACAGCTTTGAAAGTATAAGATAGACTGATCAGTATGCTAAATAAACATTCAGTAAATCATTTATCAACGAGATATCCGCCATATTTTCATTAACCCGACCTTAACAAATAGGTAATAATAAATAAGTAATAATAAATAAGTCATAACTAATGGGTCATAACTAATAAGTCCCTCGAGGGCTTCTGTAGAAATCATAGATAACTTATTAAAATTTATGAAAAGTATCAGGGAATACTATTGTTTCATTTGTTTACTCACAATTTACTTAATAGCCTCATTAAAATGCGACCATCTTCTAAGTCGATTAGTTGTTAACTGCAAAGCACTGGCAACACACAAAATCAGTATAATCATTATTGTCGCTTTTAAAACTAAAAAAGGATCCCACATTGTGCCACATTCGTTGCAGAATATAAACGCATATACGGAATATAGAGTCGTACAAATCCGATCTATAAAATCAGCCTTTTGAAATACAACAATGCATCTCCCACTGATCCATCAACCAATTCTAGTTTTCAGGACAACATTCTCTGACAAAACTATACACTGCCACCACAGATAAGCTGGTAAAGTGTTAATTCGAATTGATTAGAAGATTAGTGTGGATCAGAAATGCAATTAAAAAGGACCATTTTAGAACTGTTTTTATGCTAATTTCCGAATATTCAGAAACCGGCGACTGCTACCTTATACTAGACCGACCGGTCCTAGAACTAACTTTATATGATGAAGGTCAAGCAAGGGAGCTACTAGTACCATTTGGTATGACCCGGCTGGGAGGTGAACACACGACCTCCCGCATGCGAGGCGGACGCTGTACCATTAGACCACACCGCGGTATCGAATACAGCTAATTGCATTGACGACTAATTAATAACGATTCAGCGAACGAGATCATGCTCCTAAACTATATCAGTTGCAAAAGAAAGTGGACACAGAGTTTTGTTTAGATTTAATTGTATAAAGTTTTTTTTTAGAATTAAATTGACAAATTCCAAAATGAATATGCCATATTTGGTACCAAAGTTTTTATCATTCCATTGCCAATATCATGTTGTCATTGTTTTTCAATAGGTCCAATCATTAAGGGACTTTCGCTTGATAAAGAGGATATGGTGTAAATTGTCGAGTTTCTTTTGCAACTGAGTATATAACGGAAATATGAAATGTTAGTGATCCGGTTCTAAATTAAAAATAGCATCGCGATTACTTATATAGACTAGACGCGCTCTGAAAAAAATATGGTTGTCAATCCATAAACGAACAACAAATGTTGATGCAAAGCAACATTTAGCGTGTAGTATGTTTGGAGAAATGTAATTGCTTTCTAGAACAATTTATAACTGCTGTTTGTATGCTTCTCATTTAATAGCTATCTAAGCATTTTTTTTTTAAAAAAAATTCTCATTGTTTATTCTTCGGTGATTCTCAGAAATATCGTGTAAGACGAACTTAATATCCATAAGCCAGTCTGTAAATCCAATCTCTTTTTTTAAAAACAAAGAAATAAATATAACCTATAGGACTAGTTTTTTATATAACCTATGTTCTAATCTTATAACATCCCTAGGAAATTAACAACGTTTTCTTTCACAGAATTACAGGCAGAAATGTAATATAACTAGGTATTTTGAAACAAATGTGTAAACACAGTGAATCCAAATGAACATATAAATGTTGATTCAATTCTTTCGGAGTATATTGATAGATTTGAAGGGCTTTGTACACTTAAAGTTGTGTTTGATTTTATCTGAACTTAAACGTGAATGAAAATGTCACCTTAGTTGCACAACCAAATCGCAAAATTGCATTCAAAATGAGACAAAAGGTGCATAGTAAGTCCTTTTTGTCATTGACCGTTTCAAGGCAGCAGCCCTTTTGTTAGCCTGTTTATGATGTCACATGCCTTGCGTTTTATTAACCTTGTAATTGTTGTTTGTGTTATTGCGTGTTTTTTGGTTGACTGTGTTCTGTGAAAGCTACATTTTCTGCTCGATCTTTATACCTGCTTTTAGTTACAGTGCTAAAGCACCATTTCTTTATTATAGAGATGGACTTTTCAGTTCTTCTTTTTGAAACGAGATTTTCGCGGAATGGAACCCAATGGTTAGCGGTGCTGTGAACTGCCTACCTATTTCTTGGTTCGGGCTAAGTGTGCTTGATTTGATGCACCATCATAATTGATGGAATTGAGTGTGAGTATAGGTTGTACCTGCAACTAGGATGAATGGGACGAACAAACATGTTGAGACAGTAGCATTAGAATAGATTTGATATAGTAACCAGATATACAACTTGTTTCATTCCAATAGCATTACACACATTTCAATGATGATGATAATAATAATAATAATAAGAAGTGCTTTATTTAATGAAAAAATGAAGGAAAAAACATGAAACATACACAATGGTTATATACATACAAGTTTATATATTGTTGAAGAGTATCATGTTGTAATAGATAAAGTCCAATATTTATACATTTACATCAACATAAGTAGCGACACAACGGATTTAGAATTCTGAAAAAAAAAGGAAAATGGTGAAACAAGTATCCGTTTTAGAAAACAATCAAATGAATCGTTGTTAAGGGTTCGCCAATAGTATAAAGTGGGTGGGGTATGGTAAAAATTACAATGTCAAGTTTTGCTTAAACTTCAATTTTTTTGCAACTGTCAATGCTGACATAGTGTGTCACATTTATAAGGAAACATTTTGATATCTAGTGTTTTGAATAAAAGTAAGTCATAAAAAAGATATTATACTTTTGATTTCAGTACCTCGAGTGCATCCAGTCGTTGACTTCTTTTCCTTTTTTATTGAAAGTGAATACACACATCCATAGTCCAGTATGTTGTTTACAAAATGTAAGAATGAAAATTAAAAATTAAATAACAGCAACTTAATAAAACAGAATTTCATAACACCATCTATGCCAAATCAATGAATTTTCTGCACCGTGTTTTATCCCCAAAAGTAGTGCAAATCACTTTTAAATTATACGATTTGCACGAGATTTACTACTACTAATACTACACAATGATTATTGAATGATTCGTATTACAAACATTTGTTTACCTCATGAACGATCCTCTATTGAGACTGTATTCTCATAGATCTGAACAGTTTATAACAGGCACGTAGGGAAAACGTATTGTTTCTTCTTAAATATGTTATTCTTGAGAGATATAAGCCTTGAAACATTATAAAGTCAGTTAATTTGGCAAATGATATTGTTACTTTTTAATTTCCGGAAATAACTTCTCATTCGCAACATCTCGATCATTTCTTTGAAGTATGATTCCGAACGTAGCCGGTATTATCCGAGTTTTCACGAACGAATGCCTTATAACACCTACAATTGCATAAAATAGTGCCATTTTTATTTCTTATATTTTGTTATTATAACCGCAAGGGTTCATTTTCTTCGTTTTCTTGCAACATTTATAACGCAAATAACAAGAAAATTGTTTAAAATGAAAAATACAATTTGTAATTATAAATTCGAAAATTCGATTTGGATCATCGTTAAAAAACGACAGGCGTAGGAATCGTAATCGGTCATATTTTGTTCAGCGAGGTGAAGCATTGAAAATAGAACAAGAAAACGTAAAATCTTTATCTCGACATCCATGATTACCTGATAGGTGATTTGAATTGTCTTCAATGTTTTAACAATCTACTTAGGGTAATATTCAAGATTCACATATATGTTCTGTAGCTGCATAGATGATCTCACGCCAATTTAGGCAATAATCCATGTTCCACTTTTGTTTACATATTTTTATGAATTAACAAACATGGCCGAAGAAAACTTCAACGTGTCAACGAAGTTATTTACTTTTTTCTGCAAAACTGGTTTGAATTACGACTTAATCCTCTAACATATTGTTAATCATTGTCTATACATTTTATCTAAGCCAAAAAACAATTATTATGTTCAGTAATTATATTGTTTTCAGGGAAGTCCTTTACCCTATTGTTTTTGTTCAAGTTAATTAAGTACCCACATATTGACATATTTCTTTATGACTAAAGTGAATTATACTCAAAGTTTAATTTGAAAGGTGTGTTACATTTTTTCAAGACTGTCTAGTTATTTAGGTTTCAACACCTAATACCCCAGGGCCACCCGCTGGAAAGTAATTTCAGAACATTGACGAACCCTTAATCGTCCGATTTTGATAATTATTTCACCCTTTTCCAAGTTTTTTTTAAAACTGATAAGAATAAAGATTGTTTGGCTGTGTCGCTAGGTTCTCTTTACGGTATATTTGATTGTTCTTTGTTTTTAACATCTGTTAAATGTTGTATGTTCGTTTATCCTATATAACCACAAATATGGATGCATAAAAATCAAATCTAGATGAGTCACCCTTGATAATCGATATTTGCTTATCGTTCTTACAGCAATCCGACTATGCATTTTATAACATTTTACAGTTTTGGTCAATACATGTTTTGGGCATATTATAATGCACCTGTATTTAAAGACCACCTAAATTTGCTTTTTCGTATTAGTATCCTCTTAATACAGGGTTGTTTGTATGTGTTAACTACTCCTAAATCACAGATACAGATATGCCATTCGGCATTTGATTGTTCCTTTCACACAATGCTGTTGTCGTTAACGTCGTCATTGTCGGGCTTGAAGCTGTAGTGGATGTAGTTGAACTGGTTGCCGCTACTGTCTCTGCTGATGTGACTCTTGTTCTCAATGCAGATATTGTTGTACTAGTCGACGCTACTGTCTCATCAGATGTGTCTGGGGTACCCAGTGCAGATATCGTTGTACTAGTCGACGCTACTGTCTCATCAGATGTGACTGGGGTACCCAGTGCAGATATCGTTGTACTGGTCGATGCTACTGTCTCTGCTGATGTGTCCAGCGTTCCCGGTGCAGATATTGTTGTAATGGTTGACACTACTGTATCTGCTGATGTGTCCATGTTTTCCATTGCAAGTGTCAGTGTACTTCTGGACATTTGCCATTTATCTCTGCGTTTTAACTGACCAATTATTCGTGGACTGTCGGTGCCGTTCATGGTGTCAGTATCGGGTAGATTAAAGCCAAACGAAGACCCATTGCAAGACCGTAATTGACGATGCCCATGTATCGACGCGGCGGCGTATCTAAAATATAAATATAACAATTTACAAGTTCAAACACGATGTAAACTCTGCCAATACGAACTGGAGGTCGGCCAATATGGAAAAAAAAACAAAGCCAATATGAAGAAACTCGCCAATACGATTTTTAAGTGACGTCATTTATTAAATGTTTTCATATTGTCCGAGTTATTTTCCCCCGGACTGTCATATTGGCCCGCGGCCTTCGGCCTTGGTTCAGTATGACTGTCCTTGGACCAATAACTGGACCAATATGAAATCACTTACTTAATAACACCATATTTTGAATGAGGCGGTTTGCGAGCCCATGACCAAATTGACTTCAGAGGGTTTGTACTCCTACTTACTCAAATTACTCAGTGTGTTATTGTATGCATGATAAAGCATGGTATATGTGTAAAATATAAAGTATGGTAATATCTACCCTAATGTTGAGAATATAGCAAATAATATGCAACAATGTATATTGCTTTCATTGTTATAATGTGTATTACTCTAATGTTTAAACTTTTCTGCAATAAACAATAGAGATGACTTGAGTTGAACTGGATTTTACGGTGGCACCACCAGCATAAATAGATATACATTGTATGGTGCCAAAAGAAATGAACATTCCGGAATATATCCCGTCAGGTGGACCTCTTTTGATGACGTCAGCACCTCTTTGGCTTACGTCTGGGTATTTTTGAACGGAAAGAAATGGGGAAAAAGGTAAACTAAATGATTTTAAACAATGAACATGATAAATAGAATATCATGTTAGTTCCTGATCTCATCCAGTTTATCAGGAACATAATGAAACAACCCTCAGGAAAATAATGAAACCCTCGGCACATTTTTTTCTCAGCCTCACCTGATAAACTGGATGAGATCAGGCACTAAAGTGATATTCTCTATTTCTGCCGTCACTCAAGTAGCACCTGAAGCAATGCAGGGATGATGATGAAGACCTTTAATACACAGGACAAAAAAGAAACCATACTGGGCAATAGACATATATATTATATATTCTGTGATGAATTATAGAAATTTCCCAGTTTGAGAAAATCTATAACATATCCCTTCCTTTACTGTGCTATCTCGCCTAGTGCGCAAGATAGCAAAGATAGCACAGTAGCAACATGTTATGAACTAAACGATAGACGTCACGATATTACGTCACGAATTGACGTCATGATATTACTCCGCGCTGTCGCCAAAGGAGTGACAGAAGAAGGAATACTTGTGTCAAAAGACGATTGGAAAGGAATTCATCACAGAATATATATTATATAGTTTAATTAACATTTTTGTCGTGATACGGAAAATAATTCACTCGTGAGAAATATTCTTGCGATATACACTCAAGTGATATGAAAACGCAACACGGGAATTTCCGCTATATATTGTATATACTGCACACTTAATTGCACATAATATTCCAAAGAAATCCCAAGATGTGTTTTAAAAAAAAAGTTGCATTTAACTAGAGAAAGGACACAACTGTGATGTTGTAGACGTTTTAATCACACTACACTTTGTAACAAGAACTTCATCCATGTTGAAGTTGCTCTTCGAAAAATTGAGCTAGTTCAGTACTGTATTTAACGTAAATAGTTTGCAAAATTTTGCATCCTAAGTTTGCTCACATGATTGAGCCAAACGCGTACTCTGTGAATAATAAAACATTGCAGGAATACTATTTGCTGTATTATTTGTTGTTTTAGTATTTTTTCCAAAAGGAAAGGTCTTACGTAGCCATGTACCATTCGATTAAAAGCAGCGTATTGTACATACAATATATAGCGGAAATTCCCGTGTTGCGTTTTCATATCACTTGAGTGTAGAAACACGTGCGAAAACGCACTAGTTTCTATATCGCAAGAATCTTTCTCACTCGGGAATTATTCCCCGTATCACTTCAACACTATACAATACAATGTACGTATACAATATTATGAATGATGTTGAAAGTCTCACGTTTTTACTCTAACTTATCTGAATATATGCCGACAAACAAAATACTGGTGTCTTATAACTATGGGTATAACGATGCAGGCCTGCCATTTCTCAGGCTTTGCGCCGGTAATTACCGACTTTATTATTAGATTACCGGCTTACCGGCTTTTCTGTTAAAATTGCCGGCTTTTTCAAAAAAAAAAGTCATACATTTTATTAGTACCCAATTATTAACAAAAATACCAACACGTGTACTCACAGACCTAATTAATATGTCTGTGGTGTACCCAATAGGCCTACGCGACTGCGTGTGGTCAGCTGATGGCAACTAATTGGTGTGTACACCAATCTAATTGGTGTGTACACCAATCAGTTAGTCCAAATCGCCCGCGGCGTCTTATGTAATTCGAGTTTTGTATATGATAAACAGGAAATTGATATTTCACTTGCTTTTTATAGTGTTTTTAAAGTTGACTGCTTTCAATGTGGTAGTGTTACATTTCGGCCACTGTGTTACATTTTCGGTCACTTGTATATTGCAGCAGGGAGTACGTCATACTCCCTGATTGCAGTAAAAGTGTTTTTTTAAATCTCGTCATTAAAACACATAGGCATACAAAATAATGGATAAATCCTTGTACATACTAATCTGTGAATTAGGTTTGTGGTTTAACACATTTAAAATGAACAAATACCAGGATTGATACGAAGCTATATTGGATGGAAACCTTTTTCGCAGTCAAAACTCATACTCATGGTTATAAAATAATAAATTAGCGAGTGCCTTTCTATTGCGCACGTAGGCAAATAAACTTCTTCCGAATGAAGTATCATTGAAGTTTCATAAATTGTGCAATAAACGGACACATAATTTACCTTTGTTTGTTTTCAGATATATGAACGTATAAAACTTCCTTAATCGTGTAAGTGGTCTCCTAACCAAGCGATAGTTGGTCCTAGGTATTCATAAATCATGTAACCAAGCATTCAAACCAACTTGATAAATTTGCAGTGATTTTCTTTGCTTTAAAGTATATTTTGTCAATGTGCCATATATGATATAAAAAAGGCGCGATGACGTCATCGTTCCAAGATGGCCGCCTCCATGTATGTTCTTTGTAAATTTTCAATAGGTCATATCTCCTTTATTTTTCATGGCATTTTGATAATTGTTTTCAGCTTTTTTCAAGTTGTTCAGAGCCCTTTTAAATAAATCTTGTTTAAAAATAGTGCATCAACCCCTTTAATCTTTATTATGCAAGCTCGACGTAATATGACCGGACAAAATATAACACTGTAAATAAAATAACAAAATCCTGACAGATTAAATGTGTATCCAAGTAATAAGCTTTATAAATTCTTTCCGATAAAACAACTTATTTATAATTTTGCTAAAGCATTATCTAAGTAGACTGACTTTTTTTGGTAGGTGATAGACGAGGTCTTTATCCTAGATGTTTAACCAATTTTACTGTAAAACTTAAAAGTATTTATGTGTGATTCTTTTTAAATCCTGCATATACATGTATATGAATATTAATATGACATATGTATCAGTTTCAAAATTCAATCTTAAAAAATGGTATCTTTATACTCTGAGAAAGATTTTTACTTCACTATTAATATTTTTGATAGAGCATCATCAAAAAAACCTGACCAATCAGTGACCAGAAATAAGACATATGATAACCAATACATTCTGTTTTGAAAATAAGGTGAAAGCTCAACATCTGTGTAATGGAAAAGTATGAATAAGATACAACAGAATGTAATATGTTGTATACACATTGTAATTTTCTTTTTTGTCAATCGATTTTGAAGTGTCGATTTTGAAATTTTCGCTTTGCGCGCTCAAATTCAGAATTTAGAAAAAATCTCAGGCTTTTTCTTAATTGTATTATGGTAGCCCTGACGATGTGAAGTGAATCATTTTTAATATGAAACATATATATGTAGATGCAGTGTCATGCGATTAAAGATGTTTAGTAAGTAGAATAAGGTTATCGTCTCATTTAAGCCGAATTTAAGCAAATCGTTATGGTATTAGTAGGATTGAAAGAAATCAACGTTGTTGTCAATATTGTCTTGATTCAAGATATAGACATATTTTAATTTTGTTTCTATTTTTTTTTAGTAACTATACGACCATATTTGTTGGCAGATCTGGAGGATTTGTATAAATCTGAGAGAGGACCACGCAAGGATGCTTCCTGTGAAATTCCGTCAAATTCTACCCAACCGTTCATATGAGAGGACCCATGCAAGGATGCTTTTTCCGAATTTTCGTCAAATTCTACCTAGTTGTTTGAAGAGAATGTTAACAGACGGCGGTCAACTCACCATCACATAAGCCCCGCTGGCCTGCTGGCCGTCGGCATGTACAGCTAAACAAACTAACATTTTAGAATTATAGAAGATAAGTGCACTATCTGTATTCCGTTTTGAAAACTTAAAAATAAATTATTTTTGTAAGAGAAAGTCAAAATCCAAACATACAATTTCTAGCAAATTTTACTAACGCGTTTTAATTATTGATTTAAATATCTTATCTTCAAATGGAATAAAGTTTAACATATTGTCTAAGCTCATTGAAGGAACCTGAAGTGGTTATCAAATAGTATCACTAAATTAGAAATATCAAGGGCGACTTCCAGTAATAATTAATAGTAAACTTATGACAGAAGTAAACACTCAAAATCATAATTTCCGTTATAATGTTTTCTTTTGTTCTTGCTGAAAGGACACAATTCGATATAACGATCAAACGTGTCGCAGCGTATGTGGAATGCCAGTACTCACTGCCTTTGGTCAGTTGTGGAGAATCAATGATGTATGCCAAATACAGTTCGCGACATATCTGATCGGCACGCAGATATTGTTAAGGTATTAGGTTGATATTTAGATGTTCAAATTTAGTTTCCAACAACCCATGCGTTTAGTTCGTAAACTTGAATGTAACATGGATATGAACCGTTTCTTGAAAACGTATTTCTCTCAGTCCAGCAATTCATTTTTTTGTTTTCTCGCATATTCACTTTTCAATAGTTTATTGTCTATATCTGCACAGTATTTCCGGTTTATATTGAGTTTAAAGAGAGAGAGAGAGAGAGAGAGAGAGAGAGAGAGAATAATGTTGTTGCTTTTTATATGATATATATATTTATCGCATACTTCCCTATAAATACGTTGTTTTTGAATATATGATACGACGTAGACCTAGATGGATTCCTATGTATCCTTCCCCTCTCTCTGGGGCGGCTCTAAATAACCTATACTGTGTTGATGAGCCGTTAAACAACATTCAATTCAATTCAATTCATATCAATCAGGATTTATTTGCCGGGCGATACAGCTTTATCACACCCATGAAATAAATGTCATATCACGGATATAACCGATAGTTCTTTATGACAGGAGTGATACGGAAATTACCGTATGACTCTTTCAAGAAAGAAATAAGGCATAATACACGGATCATAAAGAAAGTTTAACAAATTTATAATAAACTCGATGATATAGAACCATCCGTGGATGAAATATGAACCACTTGTGACCATTCATTTTCTGAATTAAACAGTTTCAAATTCAATGGAATTCATTTTAAATCAAATTTCGGAAAAACAAATGTCATGTATATCTACACTTACGCGACAGACGTGAACACATCAGAATGGGATTACATCTTTTAATAACATTATTGTTTTCTCCCTGGAAAAGAACGTAGTAAGTTAGCTGAAGTTGACAGTTCAACAAAGTCATTGACGAAGTTTATGATAAATAGAATAAAAGAAATGTTTATTTTCATATCACACCCAAATACCATGCCCTCGACCCATATCAGCCCTCGAGCTAAAGCTCTCGGGTTGATATGGTGTCTCAGGCCTTATATAGGGTGTGATATGAAAATACCCATTTATTATTCCCTATTTATTTATATAATAATGAAAATATGAATTAATATTTACGAATAAAGCGCCTTATAGGACTGGCGTTTAAACTCGCATTATATAGGGAAGATAACATCTAACTTCATTTCCATAGGCTCCAAGTATAGGATTGAAACACATTAAGCACTTGATGCAATGAATTCACTTAAACTGCCTGCACTGTCGTGATATTGAATCTATGACGTACAAACTTCTCACAAAACACACACTATTTCGCGGCATTTTACAGAGCTGTTCGCAACCAAGAACGATAGTACGCCCCCAGCTAATCGTCCAAAACTTCCAAAAAGGAAAACGGGCATTATTATTATTACATGTATTTGTTTTTCAATGCTGTTAAATAACTGAACAAAATAAAAAGAGAATACTTTTAGCACACTACATTATTTATGCAAAAGTACTTTTGAATGTTCTCTTTATTTATTACTGTATAAGTTGTTCATATAATTCATAAAATATGTTTAAACGAATGTTTTCTATTTCTTTCACCGCGACTTGTAAGTGAGAAAGTGTCTAAACGTACGGATGGTATACAGTACTGATTATTATACCTCACATAAGACGCCCATGCTAAATCCCCATAGACAACAATGTGTAATTTCTTACTATCTTACGCGAGGGTGATAATACAGGGTGATAGTAAATCGCAGGGTGATAGTAAAAAGATTATCACATGATGCGCGCTGTTTTGGTGACGTCATCGGGTCAGTATGGTAAAATTGCTCTTTTAACTCATCATAACTTCAAAAGTAATTGACCGATTTCAATAAACTACCACTCATTTTCTTAGTTATGTTATTTCCAATCCAACGATATAACTGTCATCGCAAAAACAAGCAGTGGAGCAGTCTATCAGGCAAAGTGAAATCTGTACTGAAAATGAATCTTATTTTTGCCCGAGGGGTTTTCGGTATAATAAAATAATCATCACATTCATGTGAGGGTGATAGTAAGAATGTTCACCCTGAGGATATGATTATCGCCCGAGGCGAATCAATATCCTCAGGGTGAAAATTCTTACTATCACCCTCTCATGAATGTGATATTTATATACTACTACCCAAGAATAAGTGATCTGCTTCCAGCACTAAAAAATCGACTATCAAACAGAGCCTATAAAAATGTGCTGGAAAATGACGTTACACACAAAATAACCAACAACAAACAAACGTTTCCCCGCTTCCGGTTAGGTTTAATTCATAATTGGGGATATCTTCCCTATACGCCGACAAAAGCGAATCAGTTTATATATTTATATTATTTTCCCTTCGCGATGGTAAAAGCAATAACGTCCCTTGCGGGAATAAAACTAAAACTAGAACTGTGTCCATGGGACACGGATGTCCCCACTGAAAACAGTGTAAAATGTCAAATTTGACGAAAAAGGGGCCGTAACTCTGATAATACCGAGTCGATTTTGACGCCGAATTTTGATATCATAGATAAGCATCCTGTAAAGTTTGAAAAGAAACGGAGGAAAATTGTGGGAGGAGATAGACACACAAGATATTTTAACGTAAAAATTGACGAAAGTAGGGACAGTAGTCCGGTAATACGGTCGATTTTGACGCCGAAACAATATGAACATCTTGACATCATAGGTAAGCATCCTGTAAAGTATCGAAGCAATCGGTTGAAAAGTGTGGGAATGAATAGACACACAAGATATTTTGACGTGAACTTTGACAAAAAAGGGGCTATAACTCCGGTAATACTGGGTCTATTTTGACGGCTAAACGATATGCAAATCTTGACATCATAGGTAAGCATCCTGTAAAGATTCGAAGCAATCGGTTGCAAAGTGTGGGAGGAGATAGACAAACACACATTTCGGGACGAACGGACGGAAAGACGTACGTACGGAGGTACGGAAGGACGGACATGGCTAACGCTGCATGACCCCCTTATCATTTGGTGGTGGGTGCTTAAAAAGTGCAAGAGAGACAACTACCGTCAGTGTATTTTCAGACAGTGGAATGGCCATTTTCTAATGAGACACGGTGGATGCGTGCGCAGTAGCTCCGTCTCCTTGAAATATTCAAATAAATGTGAATGTTTGTAGATGGAGAGACAAACACCATAATAGGTTTACATTATCTCTAATGAACAGACTCAATAAAACCGAGTCTGCTACTTTTATCTCTTGTTTGTGTTTGTTGCTTCCAACAAGGGATCCCCTTTTCAGTATTTATTGTCATTCACACTAGCGTTTGTTTAGTGCTGTGTGGCGGCCGTAAAAAGTCGTCCCGACTACAAATCAGCGGTGTTATTACTTACTGGTCCTTTAGGCGATCATCAAGCCCGATCTTTGTGGCTTTAAAGTAGAACATCGCTTAAGCCGGTGCTAGGAGGCGTGAGAGGTGTTGCATTTGAAATTACCTCCCATGAACATACTCAATAAAACCAAGTCTGCTACTTTTATCTCTTGTTTGTGTTTGTTGCTTCCAATGGATCCCCTTTTCAGTATTTATTGACATTCACACTAGCGCTTGTTTAGTGCTGTGTGGCGGCCGTAAAAAGTCGTCCCGACTACAAATCAGTGGTGTATTAATTACTGGTCCTTTATGGGACCATCAAGCCCGATCTTTGTGGCTTTAAAGTAGAATATCGCTTAAGCCGGTGCTAGGAGGCGTGAGAGGTGTTGCACTTGACATTACCTCTCATGAACAGACTCAGTAAAACCGAGTATGCTATTTTTTTTATCTCTTGTTTGTGATTGATGCTTCTAAGGGATCCCCTTTTCAGTATTTATTGACATTCCTTCCAAGGGATCCCCTTTTCAGTATTTATTGATATTCACACTAGCGTTTGTTTAGTACTGTGTGGCGGCCGTAAAATGTCGCCCCGACTGCAAATCAGTAGTGTTATTACTTACTTGTCCTTTGGGATCATCAAGTCCGATCTTTGTGGCTTTAAAGAAGAATATCGCTTAAGTATGGTGACTGATTACTGTCATGTCGTCTTTTCGTTATTTTGCTGCGAAAAGACGACAGAACGAAAAGACGATAGAACAAAAAGACGCCAAATGCAACACGAAAAGACGACAGAATGAAATGAGGACAGAACGACAAGAGACAAGACGACAGAACGACAAGACGACAGAACGAAAAGACGACAGAACAACAGAATGAAAAGACAACAAATACATCGCGAAAAGACGAAAGAACCCCATGCGAAATAACGAAAAGACGATATCAAATGGCGTCTTTTCACTTTTCTGTCGTCTTTTCGCTCTTGAAATGTTGTATTTTTGTTCTGTCGTCTTTTCATTCTGTCGTGAAAAAACGAAAAGACGACAAATGGCAGAAATCAGCCACCATACTTAAGCCGGTGCTAGGAGGCGTGAGTGGTGTTGTACTTGACATTACCTCTCATGAACAGACTCAATAAAACCGAGTCTGCTACTTTTATCTCTTGTTTGTGTTTGTGTTGCTTTCAAGGGATCCTCTTTTCAGTATTTATTACTAAAAATATATACTGAATTCCGAATGCTGTGCGCCTGGAAAACATGGTGTATATATACCTGATTTGTCGAATGAAAATCAGACTTCATGCAGTAACCTAAACAGATATAATGTTTGAACAAATGAAGGAAGTTCTGATAAAAAAACCATTTATGTCAAAAGAGTTTTGTCAACCGGAAGCTATTTGTATTGTGAAATAAATATTAAAATTACCTGACTTTTCTATTCATGATGCTGTAAATAACGACATTCCAAAAGCTGTTGCTTACAGCGAGCCACGTGACAGCAAAATCTATATCTTCGTTTATTTCAATATTCGTCAATGCGACCGTGAGTGTACAGAGTGACCATGGGGTCACAGCGACCAGAAAGCCCATAGTAATGGCAGCAAGATATTTGGATGTTTTCAGTACCTGGGTAACAGCGTTGGTTTTCTGAATATAAATAAATACACAGATAACAGTTAATCATACACACGTTGGATTTCTGAATATGTACACTTTCAGATCTAACAGAAGAAGTAGATATAAGAGTCGAACTGGAAATGTAACATTCAAGGACCACAGTCAACCACAAACACGCACAGAAACAAACAACAACAAGGGTCAGTGACAAAAAAAGGCCTCTATGTAAGCCATATACAGCCCTTTTTCCCCTTCTAAATTTATACAAATAGACATATAGTAGAAAAGTATCTATGTTCCTTTTTTCTGAATGTACAAATACACTTTTAACACTAAATCATTTACAGCGTTGGGTTTCTGAATATGTACAAATAAACATTAAATAATAATTCGTACACAGATACATTTAATATTAAACCAAATACCGAGTTAGTTTTCTGAAGTTGGTTTTCTGAGAATGCACATATAGTAAATGGTTTACAACGTTGGTTTTCTAAATATGTACAAATACACATTCAATAGTACAATGCAAACCATATACAGCGTTGGTTTTCTGAATATTGTCGATTGACTTGGACTCCAATTACATGGAACAAGTTGATTTTGCAAATGACAACGAGATTGAGAGTCGTCCTGTGGCAAAACAACGAGTTCAAAATAATACATTGCCATACAAATTCAGTTATCGATTTTCTTAAAACAACAACAACAACAACAACAACAACAACAACAACAACAATTATTTATCGTCACAATATGTAGATAATAAGCCAACAATACAACGATTGTTCAATATACTTCCCAAAAAAACAACCTCAATGGTATTGTAAACGGAACAATATGAAAGTATGCAATAAGTAAACATACACATTCAACAATAGCCATACCGCATTTGTGTTCGCATATACATGTATATTGTGCTGCTTAGTACAATTTTATAAAGCCCTTGGTGTTACCTGACCGAACATCGAACCCTCGACTTCACCCATGCAAGGCAAACGTTTAAACACAAAGAAAATTGCACATAGTGTACAATTTAAATTTAACAACCTGCATTATCTACGCTAGGTAAGTAGCCATATTCTACACGTTTTCTCATTTTAATGATTGCATGAAATGCAGATATAATGGCAGGAATATACCCCAGATTAAAGGGAATGTTGCGACACATCCAAACAATCTTTATTATTGAGAGTTCTGAACAACTTCGAAAAGAGTGAACTAATTATGAAAATCGTTTCATTGGATATTCGGTAGATCATTACAATTCATCAATAGTGTAATGAAACGTTAACAGATGTTATAAACGTATTCGATCTTTTTCGAACTCAACACTTAAACGCGTCGTCCATTTTGTGAAGTATTCAATGCTTCCGTCAGATAACACTTCTAGCCATATCAGATGTTAGTCAATACATTACGATTACACTAGGTGTCCTAGAATTTTACACCCAGGTGGTGGTCATAACAGTAATTTGCACTACATATTAATGAGTATTTTTTTTCGTCTTTGTGAATTTGCGAACAGACTCAATGAAACCGAGTCAGTATTTATTTACATTCACACTAGCGTCTCTTTAGTGCTGTGTGGCGGCTGTAAAATTTCGCCCCGAATACAAATCAGTGGTGTTATTTCTTACTGGTCATGTGTGGCTTTAAAGTAGAATACCGCTTAAGCTAGGAGGCGTGAGAGGTGTTGCCTTTAATATTACCTCTCATGAACAAACTCAATGAAACCGAGGCTGCTACATTTCTCTCTTATTTGTGTTTGTTGCTTCCATTGGATCCCCATTTCGGTAATTATTATAAGACTATCACACCTACAAGAAGGAAAAATTTACAAGTTAATATTCAAACCACGTCGGAAATAAGTACTAGTGACTGATTATTCACCAAGTAACTTGTCAGAGGTTGTATTGCCTACTGAGCGTTCCAAGTTGGTAACCTTGTCTTCATCATTCTCTATGGTGTGTATTGTCCTGTTTATTGACTATTTAATTTCCTCTCGTTTGATTTAGTTTGTGGTTCAGTGCGGACCAATGATGCCACTGCGTTTGGATGGTGTGATAGGAATTATTTCCTTATTTTTTGGTAAGTTTGTGTTGGTAATAGATCTAGTCAATTCACCTTTCATCCAGAAATGTTTAAAACTCTTGAGCAGTATTCGCCTTTCAACCAGACATGTTAGAAACGCTTGCACAGTACTCATCTTTCATACAGACATGTTAGAAACTCTTGCAAAGTATTCGCCTTTCAGCCTGACATGTTAGCAACTCTTGCACGTATTCGCCTTTCATACAGACATGTTAGAAACTCTTGCACAGTATTCACCTTTCATCCAGAAATATTTAAAACTCTTGCACGTATTCGCCTATCAACCAGACATGTTAGAAACTCTTGCACAGTATTCATCTTTCATACATTCTTGTTAGAAACTCTTGCACAGTATTCGCCTTTCATACAGAAACATTTTAGAAACTCTTGCACAGTATTCATCTTTCATAGAGAATAATGTTAGAAACTCTTGCACAGTATTCGCCTTTCATATAGAATAATGTTGGAAAATCTTGCACAGTATTCCCCTTTCAACCAGACATGTTAGACACTCTTGTGCAGTATTCGCCTTTCATCCAGACATGTAAGAAACTCTTGCACAGTATTCGCCTTTCATACAGAATAATGTTAGAAACTCTTGCGCAGTATTCGCCTTTCAACCAGACATGTTAGAAACTCTTGTGCAGTACTCGCCTTTCGAAAAGACATGTTAGAAACTCTTGCACAGTATTCACCTTTCATACAGAATAATGTTAGAAACTCTTGTACAGTATTTGCCCCTCAACCAGACATGTTAGACTCTCTTGCACAGTATTAATCTTTCATCCTGACATGTTAGAAACTCTTGCACAGTATATACCTTTCGTCGGTGATACATATAGATTTTATAAAAGTTTTTTAAAGACGATATTTCTCATGATACATACAACTTTAAGGAGTTGATCCGTTTGATTTCATTCCACCCTGAGCCG
Source organism: Cyrtodaria siliqua (assembly GCA_037043455.1). Taxonomy (NCBI): domain Eukaryota; kingdom Metazoa; phylum Mollusca; class Bivalvia; order Adapedonta; family Hiatellidae; genus Cyrtodaria; species Cyrtodaria siliqua. Next base: position 3,829 of record JAWPHD010009720.1, on the reverse strand, counting down.
AAGGCGAATTTATCACCATTTCCGAGTGACTTCCGAGCGATAGTGATAGATATAATTGAAATTATAGTAAACACAAGTTATTTCCCTTAGATTACATAACAATGTAAACTGTTTTGCGAGTCTGGTAAAGGCGTCCTTCGGGTTGAGGAAAGATTGACGAAACATGACTTTATATCGAATCAAAGAAGCATTCTGACAACGTAAACGGTATGACTGATAAATATTGCAGGTTTAATTTGAATTTGCAAAATAAAAATCGTCGAATGGACAAACGTGTAAATATGTCATATGTTTTCGCGGATGATGACATATTCTGAATAAAACTAGAGTGTGCCCACTGATAAAACAGGATACAGTAAAGTCATTGAAGAATAATGTTGATTCGGGAGTTTCTTTAGCTGTCCGCCATTCTAGTTTCATTTTTTCAGTAGACCTTCGTATTACCGGTAGCCGACGGGTAATTAATATGGATTGTTTATACAGTTATACCTTAGCTCTTAATCAAACGCGGAGGGTTTTTAAGAAATGGTGATAAATTGCCATCCACTTAATATGATTTTGACAACTTTAACATTTTTAATTAAATGTATTAAATTATTATTATTATTAAATATATTATTATAAATTTATTATTTACTTTAAAATCATTGTTGCAACTTACATGTCCGCTATTTCTTGTATTTGTTGAATACAGCCAAACGTTCCTTTTCCGATTTGCCGCTGCAAATATGGATCCATAGCTGTACAAGAACAGCAGCGCCGGAATGACATAAAACACCACTATCGCGATTAACGTCACGTTACGGTTCTCATAATAGGGTTCGCAGTTTATTCCAATATAATCAAAATAAAACTGCTCTCCAACAAATATAACGATAGAGTACACACTAAACGTAGCAAACCATGTTGCCAAAATAACAATGACGTATTTTCGTGACGTCATGACACTGTTATATCGCAGATAGTGATGTACCGAGAAATATCGATCAAGTGCAATTAACACTAATGATAAAGTCGATTCATGGAATAGGGCGGACAGTAATAAAGCCTCTACTTTACAAAAGTCCTCTTTAAACGGCCAACACTTATACAGTGCTGAATAAACACAAAATGGACATACAAGTAGTCCCATACATAGATCCGTGCATATTAAAGAGTTCATGGTCAGTCGTACTTTCTTCAAAAACACCTTTTTGCTGTTCTTACTGTTAAAAACGACGACAGAAAACAGATTGCCGACGACGATGCCAAGAGATACAAAGACGATAATACACGCTTTAAGCACGTCCTTCCATGTAGGCACGTGCTCGTTGCCTTCGCATGTGAAACTTTGATTCAGACTTGCCACCATGTTAAAGTTTCTTATATTTCGTATTTACTGTTTTTAAAACGTTTAATGACTCACACGAATGACACTGTTGACATAAATAACTTCACATTAATTAAAAAATATCACAGTTAGTCAGTGAGATACCTTTCCATTTAGAGAACCGTGTACAACGTATTATTTCTATTGTGTTTTTATTCAACTTTCACACGCTACAGTTGTTACTTCTAATATAAAGTTGTTGTTGTTTACTATACTAATTTCTTCTCAATGAAGAACAATCATGAAATGATCATATTTATATGTTTTCAAATTTTAATCATGTCTTGATCACGATGTCCTCATGATCAATTATGGAAAACAGCAATAAGAGTCCCTCAATAAATTTTGTAATATAGTATCATCCTTTATTTACTTAGAAATGATTTCTCTGAGAATCACTTCAACGTTGATTATAGACAAGTCAATAATGCAAATGAAACAAACACCGTAAAAGCATGCTAAAACCAAGTATTACACAGTTCATGATTTTGTAAACAGTATTACAATATCAAGAGTCGATGTTGATATATCCACCATAGCAGCACGTAATATCAATATTGTCGCGATTGATGGAATCAGGATGACTGCGATATGTGCACGTACCTCGATTCGTGTCACACGTTGGGTCAGTACAAGACAAGAATAGTGAGCAAAACACAAGTGAAATGCCGATATACGCTGACGATTGGAACACACACACATATCAACGCCCTGGTTCTAACTGAGCATAGAATATATCGAAAAGAAAAAATCTTAAATAATATCGCTACTCACAGACCTAATAACAAATAGATTGGACACTACGAACATTATCTAAATTTCACGTGGCACAGTGCGAAAATTTCATAAATTATTTCCCAACTTTAAACACATATATCATGAAGCGTTTTATAGATACAAGTTTCATTCATGCCAAATATCATCACAAATAAATTTTCTTTACAATGTATTTTTCTTTCCGTTACATTTAGAGCCAAAATGGAGTTTGACGGAAAGCATTAGTCTTCTGAGGGCAAGCTCTTTTAGTACGGACAAGCGATGTTTAGCCCCTCCTCTATTTTATTTACACTGAACGACATTAAAAACGCAACAGGGAAATAAACTAAGATAACTGACATATTTTAATAGAAATTAAATTTTAATTTCATCTATTCTATTTAACAATATCTACAGTTGATATGCTAAAAGTTTCATTCAAATTGATCAACAACAAACTTGTCTAATTCAGAGCATAACAGTACGACCCCAAAAGCAAAAGTCACAAAACTAATACCCGGTATATTCCAATATGCATAGGAGATGTCAGGCGTGCATTGCCGCTAATGGTTGATATTGTGACTTTTGCTTTTGAGGGTAGTACTGTTATATTTTGAATTTAACAAAGTTGATGTTGATCAATTTGAATGAAATTTTCAGCAATTCAACTGTAGATCAACTGGTTAAATAGAATAGATGAAATTAAAATTTAATTTCTATTGAAATATGTCAGTTATCTTAGTTTATTCCCTGTTGCGTTTTTAAAGTCGTTCAGTGTATGTGATGTATCATTCTTATTTTTTAATAGTTGTATATCCATTTAATTGTTATTTGCTTCAAGTGCTTGCTTGTGATTGGCTGCTTCTGCAAATGCTATACTTCCTGTTCCACTTGTGTTGTTGTCAGACATCGTTTATACGTCCGGTTATGTGAATTATCGAATCAATAATACAGAAAAGGGGATATCTTGGAAGCAACAAACACAAACAAGCGAGAAGAGTAACGGTATTCGTTCTTATTGCGTCTGTTCATGAGAGATAATATAAGGGTGCAACACCTCTCACGCCCACTTGTACCGGCTTAAGTGTTATTCTACTTAAAAGCTATATATATATCGGACTTGATGATCCCAAAGGAACAGTAAGTAAGAACGCCACTGAGAGTAGTCGGAGCGCTCTTTTACCGTCACCATACAGCACTAAACAAACGTTGGTGTGAATGTCAATAAATACTGAAAAGGGAATTCTTTGAAAGGAGCAAACACAAACAAGCAAAATAGTATCAGGCTCGATTCCTATTGAGTCTCTTCATGAGAGGTAATTTAACTGCCGCTAGCACCGGCTTAAGCGCGATTCTACTTTAAAGCCACACATAGTGTACATTAGGAATCAAAAACAACAGCAATTTATAACACAAACTTGACACAAATGTTGATTTCGTTGTGTTATATGAACGTTGCCAAATTGGTTTTAACAACCTGTTTAACTATTTGACCTCTTCTTACTACATTTTCTACAAATACATAATGATAAATCGGCTCTTTGAAAACTACTAATGATAAAATGGCGCTTTTAAAACGAATTAAATACTTGCAATGTATGATAAAACGGAGCATTTCTTTTAAAACTAATCCAATACTTACAAAGCACTTAAGTTGTTTTGAACAGGCTTTCTTTTCCATTTTAACTAAATGGATTGAATTTA
>JAWPHD010009719.1:0-100856 GCA_037043455.1 Cyrtodaria siliqua | reverse complement strand
AGTGAACATTAATGTACATACTTCACTGGAGTTAAGGATCTCTCTTCTTCATACCCTGTATTAAAGAGTGAACATTAATGTACATACTTCACTGGAGTTAAGGATCTCTCTTCTTCATACCCTGTATTAAAGAGTGAACATTAATGTACATACTTCACTGGAGTTAAGGATCTCTCTTCTTCATACCCTGTATTAAAGAGTGAACATTAATGTACATACTTCACTGGAGTTAAGGATCTCTCTTCTTCATACCCTGTATTAAAGAGTGAACATTAATGTACATACTTCACTGGAGTTAAGGATCTCTCTTCTTCATACCCTGTATTAAAGAGTGAACATTAATGTACATACTTCACTGGAGTTAAGGATCTCTCTTCTTCATACCCTGTATTAAAGAGTGAACATTAATGTACATACTTCACTGGAGTTAAGGATCTCTCTTCTTCATACCCTGTATTAAAGAGTGAACATTAATGTACATACTTCACTGGAGTTAAGGATCTCTCTTCTTCATACCCTGTATTAAGGAGTGAACATTAATGTACATACTTCACTGGAGTTAAGGATCTCTCTTCTTCATACCCTGTATTAAAGAGTGAACATTAATGTACATACTTCACTGGAGTTAAGGATCTCTCTTCTTCATACCCTGTATTAAAGAGTGAACATTAATGTACATACTTCACTGGAGTTAAGGATCTCTCTTCTTCATACCCTGTATTAAAGAGTGAACATTAATGTACATACTTCACTGGAGTTAAGGATCTCTCTTCTTCATACCCTGTATTAAAGAGTGAACATTAATGTACATACTTCACTGGAGTTAAGGATCTCTCTTCTTCATACCCTGTATTAAGGAGTGAACATTAATGTACATACTTCACTGGAGTTAAGGATCTCTCTTCTTCATACCCTGTATTAAAGAGTGAACATTAATGTACATACTTCACTGGAGTTAAGGATCTCTCTTCTTCATACCCTGTATTAAGGAGTGAACATTAATGTACATACTTCACTGGAGTTAAGGATCTCTCTTCTTCATACCCTGTATTAAAGAGTGAACATTAATGTACATACTTTACTGGAGTTAAGGATCTCTCTTCTTCATACCCTGTATTAAAGAGTGAACATTAATGTACATACTTCACTGGAGTTAAGGATCTCTCTTCTTCATACCCTGTATTAAAGAGTGAACATTATACACATTTTTTACTCTTAGTCAGTACCATAAACATATTGCAAATTTCCCCTCCAGCTTACATAATTATACATTCAACATTGCTGTTTGTCTTTTTCAAATGGCATTACTTTGTGTCAAACAGCCAACAAATAGGCCCTTTTTTTCTGCTTGCAAGCATCTAGTCGACTAGTAATTGCTGGAGGCACTTGATTGTTATTCAGTACCTCAAACTTCATTAAGCATCTATTGAGCATGACTGGACGCGCTCAATTTTTCTAAGCTATTGAAATGTGTACGCAGGAACTGGGTTCTCAATATTTATTGGTAATTTTTTAATGCGTTTTTGTATGCATCGATTTTATTTTTGATGTGTTTTTGGTAAAAAAAAATTGCGTAATTACGCAGATGCACATCTTATCTGGAGCACTGATTACCAGACAGATGGAGTAGGCCATCTCAATATATGACAGTGTTTGAAGCTTCAAGGTCGTATAACAATATATTATTTTTTTCAAACTTACTATTTAAAAAGTTCAAAAGATATGATCCAAGAAATTAGCACATTTTAAAATTGAATGTTAACATTGCTGTGACTGTAATCAGTAATTTTACTATCTTAAAGGGTCCTCCAAATTGAAATAACTTTCCTTTGTATTACAAAGATAATGATTAGCAGTTTCTAAAAATACTTCGGTCAAAATCGTAAACCTATTCGTTCATCGGTAAATCACGAATCCATACGGAACATTTGCCCCTAATACACACTTGTCACGGAAACGTAACTGAGGTTTCACGGAAACAGGTCAGCCGAATGGAAAAAACCGGTTGACGTCACGCATTACCTATGGTTCGTTAGAAACCAAAATGGCGGACACAAACCAAGTAAACAATGCGAGCGAAGTGGACAATCAACATTTTGTGTACCCCATCCACTTTGATTCTGATCGTATAAAGAATAAATGAAAACAATAAACGAATAATACAAATAAACTCATGATATTAGATTTTTCAATGTCTTCATCGTGTGACTCTGTCTCCGTCTGTGGGTCTGCAAAACGGGGAATCGGTGAATTGCGTCAGGTTTCAGCATTGGTTTTAAGTTTTGATACCTACTGTATTTACTCAATGAAAACTCATTAATTCCGGACACCTAATTAATTGAAGAAAATAATAAAACTAGTGCTCGGACATATTAAGAAATCAATCTTATTTCAATAGTTTTGATGCTTTTATAAATTCGGACATCGGGAAAAGATGAATTATTCGCCGAAAATGACAGTTAAAATTACGATCAACGACTTCTAATTGCTGATTGCATCTCGATAATTACCAACAGAGGCAGCAGAATATACTTCAATGAATTTAATTGTAACTTGTTTGATGCAATTAAATAAAAAGCTTTTGATCGTGATTTTTTACTGTTATTAATGAGCCATTTTGAAACAATTACATTATTACTGACCCATGCTATAATTTTGTGTAATCGGTCAGGCGCGTGTTCAAACAATTGTCTAAACCAGGTAAAACCATTCCAATGTAGGTGTTAAGGGTTGTTTTGTGTTGTCGCTGTCGTAGCTAGTGTGTAGTGGGCCATTCCATTATCTGGCATTACCAGCAAAAAAATACGGTCTCGCTCACACAGGTAAAGTGCTGTGCGATTTGTTGTCTGTTTGTACAGACACATGAACTATTTTTTATTTCATACTATAAGCATGGCATGCTTTGTTTTTTAGCTTCGATTTGAGGAATAACATGATGTTGCAATTAAATGGATAAAGAATACGACTATTTTATAATTTTAATTTATTTTCTGCAATACCTTGTATGTTTTTATTTTGTAATAAAATAATCAACATGTTTTAAAATTGCATTGTCTCATTATTCAATAAAGTTCATTGCTACATTTCAAACAAAATATAATAATTTAATATAATAAACTAGATGTCATAATTGTTCATTAGTTCATTGTTTACACATTTTTGATTAGTTCACTGTTGTGGATTGAATCGAATATAGCCCAGTATACTATTACACAGTCCGCATTAGCCAGCATATAACTACACTTGTGAATAGAACGTGACAGTTCCACAGATCAAACAGTGTACCGCTCACTCACCGCAAAACCCACTCTACCCGCGTGTAAAGTGTGTCTCGGTGTACTGATTTCACAGGTTTTACAGTTTGCCCAAGTTGAGTACCGTAATTTTAGACAGTTTATAGAATAGCCGCATAATTACCAATAAGTGATCATTAATGGATGGATTTTCGTAATTACCGTAAACAACGAAGATGAGATTGACCCGAACATCACAGTTAAAAATACTTACCGTAGAATGTTAATTTACCATTCCCTCTCAAAATATTCGGACATTGGCAAATATGAATTAATTTTGGAAAGTTATATTTCCGGACACCAAAAAAAAAAATTATGTTATCCCGTCTGAACTGATAGAGTCAATGTAATCTCTTTTTCGTTTCATAAGAGTCATCAAAATCTTTCTCAGTAAAATGGTCCGAACATACGCAAGAGTGCTCTGAAAAATTCCATTTCACACCGTTTTGCAAAACAATGTTCAATCCATTTAGTTCGATGACGGCAACATGGAAATGTGTGTAGACTTACACTGCCTTCCTGTTTACTTTTTCTACAAAAGCTTAATGAGCACCTTTTCACCATGATGAAGACACGAACACATCAATAATATTCCAGAGTTTAAAACACTTAGGCTATATGAGAAAAATGGACATCCAACAAGAGTAACAGTTTGTTTACACATAGATACGTGCCATAATTGATTATGTAAATTAGGTAGTTTGTACTGAAGATGTGATTGGTCGTCCCTTTTGACGTCATTTTCCGAAGATCGATCGCGCACCAGTTTTTTTTGTGTACAGGTAAACTTCATACCTGTAAAACTTGCATTTATCAACGGTTTTCGAGAAAACGGACGATGACATTGACATTCTTTTATAATAAGCTTTCATTTAAAATCACTTTATTTTTCAATTTGGAGGACCCTTTAAGAAAAACAGAGACACCTACCATTGATAGCACTGCCATTTCCATTCTGTTGAGGGGGTGTATCCTCTCTACGATAACTACGGTAACTGTCTGGTCGTTCGTCTTCCATGTGCTGACTCAATCTTAGTGTATCAAATCCTTCTTCTTCTTCCGACTCTGTTTTAGATTTCTTTCTTCCCTTCTTTTTGTGCCCACTGTCCGGTGAGGTTTTAGAGACTCCCCCATCTTTCACATACAAATTTTTACTGTCCCTACCTCGATCACGCTTCTCGGACATCTGACCATTGCTCTGTGAATCTTCCATTGCGACAACCTGAATTCGTGAGTAGGATAACGCCGACTGACTAAAATTGATATCATCCTCCTGATTAATAGCTTGACTATTTGACCTGTTAACGTTTTCATCACCCCCATGAGCACCAGCTTTATGTTTCAACTTTTTGTTTCTTTTTTTACCCTCTTTAACCTCCTTACTGCCACCATCTTCCATACATTTTGTCCCAAGCGGTGTTTGCAGCGGAGGTAACATTTGTCTAGATGATCGTGGCATATGTGGAAAACTGTTATCACTTTCGTCATCTCCAGACCGCGGGGAAATATCCAGCCTATTGCGTGGACTCAAAAGTCCTCCACTAGTGAATCCACCATTGGTCAGGCCAAGTAGGGATCTGGAGGACCTCGGCGCTCGGAAAAGACCATCATCTTCAATAACAGTCGTCGGTGCGCGATCTTGTTCCTCTAATTCCTTAAGTTTCCTCTGCTTTTCCTTCTCTTTTGCCTTAGCTTTTTTATATTGTTCCTCCTGAAATTGAGGATTTTTATTTTGAGAAATTAGACAATATGTAGTATGTAGTTTATAAACTTATTTTATAGGTTAAAAGGTACATTGTTATATGGAAGTAAAAAATAATGTACATATGGAGAATGAATATAGTGACTACAGGATTAAACATATGAATTTGATTGCTGCCTTCAGATTTTATCATCAGGTATTATGCTTGTCTTGTTCAATAAAAAAATCTATAAAATGGAAAGAAAATGAAAGTTTCTTTGAACACATGAATTATTTTCAACTGTCACTGAAAGTCCCCAGGGAACACAACAAAACGTAAAAACATAAACTATTTGGGCCATGGCAACACTAACACGAGCACCGCATAGCGGTTCATATACGCCCATTGTTGGCAAGGTTAAGTTCCAGGTTAAACATTTATTCAATGGGAATAATTCAAAAAATACTATCCAGAGAGTTATGGGTTTTATCACTGGATCATGCTGAAGATATGTACGTTTCATTGTTGTAGACCTTATACTTCAAAAGCTATTAGCCACAATCAGTTGTCAGGTATAAGTTAACGGACAGACAGAGAACAATGCCACAACATAATATGTCCCTATGAGCTTATAATAATTATATAGAGGATCTTACATGAGTGACTGTGTATTATTGATCTTAATAAACGAGTTGGATAAAATGATAGGATACGAGGCTCTTGCCGAGTATCCTATTTTTTTATCCAACGAGTTTATTAAAGTCAATAATACACAGTCACGAATGTAAGATTCTATTTATAACACACCTGATAGTTTCACTTTAAAGTTGTCAATTTTCCTTATATATGGCGGCAATTTGTAAGACAAACCATGACGTGGTTTTGTTGTTTACATGATGTCGCTACGTTACCCGGCTGTAACTGCGTTCGCCTTACAAATAATGCGACAATTTAAACCAAATTTAACGTTACTAACATTCATTTTATGAAGTAAGATTTCAAATAATGATAAATAATTAAGGCGTCTGAATGTACCGTATGATATACCATGCAAACAATTGGATTAAATGTTTTACTGTATACAAACACAGTGATTCGGTCCTTATTTGCATCTGTAAAACACTAGCGTATTACGAGAAATAAGTCATGTTATGTGATAAATGTTGTTTAATCCAAAGATTTAATAATATGCTCACCAAAAATACATTTTTTTATTCCAGTTCCAGGGAACAATTTTCAAAGATGAAACTATTTAAAGGGACTGGAGGCGATCTAGAAGAGTAATGGGTGTCAATCAAAATACAAATGAAAACTTTCTTAATGTGGTTCAGTTTCATATGAAATATGCATCAAGTTGCATATTGCCTTCAGTTTAGTTATTGTTTATGAAAATGTTTGGTCTAGAAAACTAGACGACTCGGATGTTTTTTGTTAATTTAAGTGTGATTAATGGCTAACATTTGCACACACAATTTAAATAAAGTGTACTTCATTCACATATTTTTTGGATAACAGCCTTAAGCATCATACAAATTAATTTTAATGATTTATACAACACAAACTTGCCGAGTTGTCTAGTTTTACATATCAAACTATTTCACTAACAATAAACAAATACGAAACTGAAACAGATTATGTTTGTTTTATTTGTATTTTGATTGAGACCGACAATTCTTCCAGATGACCTCCAGTCCCTTTAACACTTTGAACATTTCAATAATACTAACAGACTCTTCTTCAAAGATAATGAATTAAAAAATAACAGTACCAAGAAAAGGGTTAGTGGTGAAGGTGATTATTTTATTGACCTCAGGTTAAGGATGTACAGAAGGATGTTGAAGAAAGAAGGATAAAATCACACAACTCTTCATAAATTTGTCAGACCACTCGTATTATATTGTGTAAAGTAATTCCACCGTGCAAAGTTATACTGAAGAAATTTCAACTTTTCCATTGAAAATATTATCCCTGATAAACATGAATTGTTATAATTATTTTAAGTATGAAACCTGTATGTTGTTATTGAAAGCTATGTTTTTCATGACTTGTGTAGCATACTTTCAATGGGAAAAGCTGAATTTTCAGATTATTTAAAGGAAAAAACAAACAGTACTCATATACTGAGTTGAAATTGCTACTTCTTATATTCCTTTAATTTCTGAAACGATTGCCTATATGGTAAACAATCTCCCAAATGTTCTGATCATGAATGATTAATATCATACATATCTGATACAAAAGGTTTGGAATCCAGGATTTGATAATATTATATTGCTTGACGACAAAAATCACTACAAGAGCAGTTCTTTCTACCAAAGCTAAAAATGCACTGGCACTGGAATATGAGACAAATGCACTGGCATTGAAATATGAGATAGATCCACCAGGACTGGAATACAATAATAATGCACAAGCAATGGAATATGAGACAGATGCACCAGCATTGAAATATGAGACAGATGCACCAGCTTGGAATATGAGACAGATGCACCAGCAATGGAAAATGAGACAGATGCACTGGCACTGGAATATGAGACAGATGCACCAGCTTGGAATATGAGACAGATGTACCAGCAATGGAATATGAGACAGATGTACCAGCACTGGAATATGAGACAGATGCACCAGCTTGGAATATGAGACAGATGCACCAGCAATGGAATATGAGACAGATGCACCAGCAATGGAATATGAGACAGATGCACCAGCATTGGAATATGATACAGATGCACCAGCAATGGAATATGAGACAGATGCACCAGGAATGGAATATGAGACAGATGCACCAGGAATGGAATATGAGACATGTGCACCAGCACTGGACTATGAGACAGATGCACCATCACTGGAATATGAGACATGTGCACCAGCACTGGAATATGAGACAGATGCATCAGCACTGGAATATGAGACACGCACACCAGCACTGGAATATGAGACAGATGAACTGGCACTGGACTATGAGACAGATACACCAACACTGGAATATGAGACACATGCAACAGCAATTGAATATGAGACAGATACACCAACACTGGAAGATGAGACACATGCACCAGCAATGGAATATGATACACATGCACCATCACTGGAATAAGAAACAGATGAACTGGCACTGGACTATGAGACAGATACACCAACACTGGAATATGAGACACATGCACTGTCACTGGAATATGAGACAGATAAACTGACACTGAAATATGAGACAGATGCACCAGAACTGGACTAGGATACAGATGCAGAGACAGATACACCAACACTGGAATATGAGACACATGCACTGTCACTGGAATATGAGACAGATAAACTGGCACTGGAATATGAGACAGATGCACCAGAAATGGAATATGAGACAGATGCACCAGCACTGGAATATGATACAGATGCACCGTCATTGGAATATGATACATATGCACCAGCACTGGAATATGAGACAGATGCACCAGCACTGGAATATGATACAGATGCACCATCATTGGAATATGATACATATGCACCAGCACTGGAATATGAGACAGATGCACCAGCACTGAAAAATGATACAGATGCACCATCACTGGAATATGAGACAGATGCACCATCACTGGAATATGATACATATGCACCAGGGCTGGAATATGAGACAGATGCACCAGCACTGGAAAATGATACAGATGCACCATCACTGGAATATGAAACAGATGCATCATCACTGGAATATGATACAGATGCACTGGCACTGGAATAGGAGACATATGTACCATCACTGGAATATGATACAGATGCACTGGCACTGGGATATGAGACATATGCACCATCGCTGGAATATGATACAGATGCACTGGCACTGGAATATGAGACATATGCACCATCACTGGAATATGAGACAGATGCACCAGCACTGGAATATGAGACAGATGCACCATCACTGGAATATGATACAGATGCACTGGCACTGGAATATGAGACATATGCACCATCACTGGAATATGAGACAGATGCACCATCACTGGAATATGAGACACAGGCACTGGCACTGGAATATGATACAGATGCACCATCATTGGAATATGATACACAGGCACTGGCACTGGAGTATGATACAGATGCACCATCATTGGAATATGATACACATGCACCAGCACTGGAATATGAGACAGATGCATCAGCACTGGAATATGTGCATGAGGCACCATGAATAAAATATAAAAAATAGCAACAAATTAATTGCACTGCAAAAGTATTATCAAAACTTGATATTTGTCCGAAAACAATTAGTGTTTAGTTTCAGTACCATTTCATGTCAATTTTCAGACATCTGCTTCAGCCAAGCATATTTACGTTTACGATTTTCATACTTTTCAATCTGTAAATTTAAGATAGACACAATTCTTAATGTGGAAGAGTTGTGAGATCTTTTATTAAAAAGATAAAGAGGAGAGTATGAAAACTGATATATATATATGTGTGTGTATATAAACTTTATTTGTATTGGATATAATTACAGGTTTGTTTGTGATACTGTTTGCATTTATAAATTGCAGGTAAAATATGTGCATGGGATGAATAGTTAGTGAATAACATGCCTTTACTTTTAAATTTTTAAATTTTCACCGGTGAAGATATAGTATTTCTCAGTGATTCAGATATTTTCACAATTGAAGATATAGTATTTGTAAGTGATTAAGATCATACAAAGTGCTTAACGATCAAGACTGTGCAAATAACAAAACATATGTATGCAGCAAAGGCATAATACCATTATTTTTAAAGAACTACCAGTTAAGCTCTATATTAACCAAAGGAAGTGACTCTCAGCAAGACATTATTTAAATTTTGAGAAAGGAATTTAATATTTGTGTGAATTAGTTATGTAGCTTAGGATACAAGATAATGCAAAGTATAATGGATATATCAAAATTTATAATGATAAAATAAAGAAATTAAATAAATCAGGGTGGCCACAGAAATCCAAATATGAAATTCCCTGATAACTCCCTGATTTTTCCTTGACTGAAAGGTGATTTTCCCTGATCTTTTCACGGAGTATATAGCTCAAATACAGCTGTATACGTATGGCCTCCAACCTCCCCTTATAGCCATACCTTCACCACCATTAAGCCAAACACATTCTTTACTCATATCTTTCGAGTTTTACAGGTTTTAAATTGCTTTATTAATATATTGCTTACAGTTTGAAGAAATACAGCTTTTTAATAAAGTCAGGAAGAGAAGCTACCAGTAGCCAAGATTTGTTCTCTCCAATCTTTGTAAAATTCCCTGATTTTTTTGCAAATTTTCAAATTCCCTGATTTTTCCCTGCAGGGAATTTTTTTCCACCCTTTTCCCTGTTTTCCAGAGTCTGTGGCCACCCTGTAAATGTATGCAGAAAATCAAAAGAAATAAAAATAAAATCCTCCTCTTAATATTTAGTATCATTTAAGAACTATTATAAAGCAGCTGACCTTAAAAACGAAATATTTGCCAAACTTGTCCTGTCCCAGGCCTCTTCCCCTTCAAAAAAATAACTTTCTAAATCTGAATTCTTTAAAACCGCAGTGACACCCATAACAATCCTGTTGGAATTCATTACAAGCCTGACTTGCTGCACAGTACATAGTATACTCTTTATTCAAATATTTTGTAATTCCTTTACGAATATCAGCGATTTTTTTCACCTTTTGGGAATGTTACTTTCAATTCCTTTCAATTTGGAATTTTTTAAACCAGAATTGGGTGAAAAACTTGCAATTGGGCATGGGTCCGTGTGCGTATAAGCGTTTATTTATCCTCGCTGTATTGCACTTAGCATTTTAGTGAGCAGACCTAGGTTTAAAGTCTCATCCGAAGGACTGGTAAGGTAGGAAATACTTTTTTGAAAATATTTCGATAATTAACCCAAATTCGGTCCTGGCTGGGATTGAACGCACTATCTCTGGGTTATTAAGCTGCGATGCTAACCATTACACCACGGCGCTACCTTTTATCGGTACCACTTATATAAGGAACAAAACAACGCTGGAATATTGTTGGTCAAATGGTAGGAGAGTTGCCTATAAATACATTTGGGTTTTCCCAAATCTCTGAATCATCTGTTGCTTATGTGTATTATTAGATCCACTGATAGTAATTTAATTCAACCATAATGTCAAATTATTTGTATTTCCTGTACAATACACCCTGATTCGTTATAAATGTAAAATGAACAGTTTGTCTCTGTCACAATGTATAGATGTTTACCTTTCTCTGTATTTCTTCAGGTGTTAATTGTTTAAATGGGTCACCATCACCAAAATTTTCTTCCTCCTCCTCATCTTCCTTCTCTATTCCCAGTCTCTTCCTCTCCTCTTCTTCTTTCAGTTGTCTGAATTATCAAAGCATGTAATGAAATACGCATACATGTGATAAGAAGAGCACCACAAACGTTACATAATACGTCTATCAAAAGTTTAATTATTAATTATTATTATGTTTTTAAAGAAAAATGTAAGTAAATGTACATAAACTAACTACATGTTTGTCGAATAAACAAGAAATGTCAGACAATCACATGAATGGCCTCAGATGGACGTTATAAAGGGCTCAAATGTAAATAAAAAAGAATGTCTGAGTCTAATGATGTCCCTGGATGGACCTTAGTAGTAGGTAGTGATGTACCGATTCATCGATTGTAACTGATCATCGGTTACTTAAACAATCGGTTACTTAGGCATCCGATTACGATGATCGGTTATGAAAAGTCTATAATCGATCATCGGTAAGATTTATGTTAAAAACAGAAATAAACCTAATTATCCATAGGGGAAATTAAATTTGAATATCATGGGGTGGGTGTGGGAGGGAGCTACCCTTTGGGTGACCAATATTTTTAGGGATCATAATTTGTTTAGACCTCATTTTGCAGCTTAACTGGTATTTTTAAGGGGTCGAAGGATAGAGGGTCAATTAAGGAGTAGGGAAAAATAAGATTTTAGAATTAAGGGATAGGGGGAATATGCTCTTAAATGCCCTGTGTAAGACGTGAAGGTCTGACTTTTGAACCATGTTTTTTTATTCACAACCTAAAACAGATAAAGGGACAAATATCCGGAATTTTTAGCTTTTAAAACACAAAACTATTAGTTGACAACTATTACTGAATATTTACTAAATAAAAACAAGATTGTTTGACAAAATTCAATAGCGTTAAAAAAAGAAGAAAAGAAGTGCCGCTTCGTGGCATTGAACTCATAGCCCACACTAAAATTACACTCGCGGGTAATAACAGTTGAGGGGCGTCCGTGGCCGAGTGGTTAACGTCTCTGATATGAAATCACTTGCCCCTCACCGCTGTAGGTTCGATCCCTCAGGGGCCTAGGAATCTTTATGTGAGGAAGCTTATCCAGCTGGCTTGCGAAACGTCGTTGGTTCTACCCAGGAGCCCGCCCGTGCATGAAAATTGCCCGGAGGGGCACCTGGGGTCTTCCTCCACCAATGGAAGCTGGAAAGTCGCCATATGACCTTAGCTGTTGGTGCGACTATAAAATCCAATTCAATCAATCAATAACAGTTGATCGAGCTCCCAACTGAGCTAAACGGGCCACACGTATTATGCAAGACATAATATATAGAAAACCTAATGCGCTAATGGATGTCACTGGATCAGTAGGAAATGTAAGTATTGCGGTCCCGCATTATTTAAATCAATATATAAAACTTCCTTTTTTCAAACTCACGAATGTATTACTACAGACTTTTTAGGTCTATGCTCATATTTTCATGTATACATTTCACTGAATAAAAATCAGACAGTTATTTGGTTAAATATCTGCTTACTTATGGACAGTGTCCCTTTAAGATCACAGTAAAGGAATGTCTTTAACAATCACAGAAGTCTCTTTTTTTCTCAGCAAAATGAAATATTACACTTGTCATGTCAAAATATTTCCTTTGGACAATCAATTATTGGCAAGTAAGAGACTATAAGAATCTTACATGAGATCATGTAAAGATAAGAATCCAACAAGAGGTATAACTGTTTTTATCGGAATCCAGGCTCTGCCATGGTTCCAATTAAAACAGTTACACCGAGTGTTGGAATTTCCCTATCTGAACCAGATACCCATGATTGATTCTTTTTCTTGCATATCATTTACATTCTTCACGTTGACGTTGCCATCTACTAACGTTTTGCATGTTTATTTACACAATGACGTCATGCAGCTGTCATTGTTGATATCAGAGCTTTATCTGTGACTTTTATCTTCCCCCATGTGTAAGATCAGGCTTTCCATCACCCACGTAAAATGCGGATATCCGTATCCGGTATGTAAGAACATCTAATATACCTTTCTTCTTTAATCTTCCTCACTCTCTCCTTCCTCTCTTCCCTCTCCTTTTGTTGTTTGGCCTCCATCACCTCCATATCCTTGTCGACCCTCTCCTTCAGCTTGTCGTACACTTGGTCCAGCATACTGCAGAGCCACATCATCCCGTTCTTGATGGTCACATCCATCTTCTTTCCCGTACCTTTGATGGCAGAACACAACTCCTGGAATGAAAAACACAGGTAAATATGAAAAATATGCAAATAAAAGTACTTTTCTATTGTTTTTAATTATAAACAACATGAACTGTTTAGGTATTATTTATTATAAACTTTATTTGAATAATAGAAACTTGTTTAAAGCCTACTAACGATAAGGTACACATGTCACATTTTTTTACTGTTTTTGAATTACCCGTTACCTCAGCACATGGCTAGAGTTTGGAAGAAAGTTTTATGGTAAAATTTGGCAGTTTAGTTTCACTAAATAAAGTCAAAGTACTGGGAAAGAATTTTCTCGGCTATCAGACATCATCTCTTTACACGATCTTTTTGACATTTTTCTTATTTGGCTAACCTCCAAGCAGCAACATTGAATGAATGTCAAAATATTAAAAAAAGCTGCATTGAAGGCCAATTTCTTGCACTAGTACAGCATTGGTAAGACATTGTTGTCTCAGTACAGCTAATGAGATAAACAACATGTGTGGTGACGTCTTATATAAACCTCAGGTAAAAACCTTCACATTTTTTATTATATACAGGGTTCTGGAAATATTTCAAAAATCCACTTGCCCAGGGCAAGTGGATTTTCAAAAGTCACTTGCCCTGCCCATAATGTCACTTGCCCCACATTTAAGAATACTTAATTGCCCCAAAAATTGGCACTGACCATTATTCGTTATTCGTAACGGGACGGACCGCCGCATAATTTGGACCATTATACTTAGTTAGAAAAGGAAGGGAGAATGTATTTTATGAATTAGTTAATACATTGTATTTATTCATATAAAAAAATCAAATGGTTGCATTTTCTTCTTTTGTATCTATTACATCTTTGTGTTACTTAAATCATAAAATGATGAGACAGTATACAACCTCATTTTATTCCGCCCTCCCACCCCACCAATCACCACACACACAACCCCATCATTTTTGCTTAAAGCACTCTCGATGAAAATAAATCCTATATTCACTCCAAACAAACAAATATCCGCTATTTATAGAATTTTAAATCAGTTAAAACAACTGGGTTCATTATGATGCTATTTTAGGGGAGATATTATAGAATCTATACTGTAAGCATGTAAGAAAGGGATATTCAACATTGATCCATAATGACATATTATGTAGAAATTATGTATTAAGCCAGAGCCACTAAATCAGTAAAGTGCCAGACCTAAACCACCGAGGTAATGAAGCAGCTAGGTTAATGTGTCTGATAGATGTGATGTAGTCACAAGCTCACCATTCTACAAGGGCATTTGTTTTGGTTGACGAGATCCTCCAGGCTCAGTCCCTCCATTACCTCTACTTCATCCATGTTGTTGGGTAGATCCTGCTTGTTCGCCAACCTGTCAATACATACAACACACATTATTTCCATGCTAATGATAAAAGGGAGATCTTGAATCTACCTCAACACTGATTCTCCCAGAATAAAGTAATTCTTAATGTTTCAACTGTCCCTATTAAGTACTATAATTAAAAAGTTTCATGAAAATAGGTCAAGGCCATACAGAGTTATGTTGATATGTTGATGATTTTTTTTCCTTCAATGTCGAGTTTCAGCTCACTATGACATATATCATTTAACTTAATTATCATAAAATCAGTAGACATATCATAAACCTGGACCACAGTTTCTTGAACATACACAATCTCATAATATCAGCAACTTTATCAGAAATTTAACGATTTTTCAAGGTCAATGTGACAATGACATTTGACCTAGAAACACCAAACTGAAAAGGACATGTTACAGGAAGATCAGTCCAGTTAGATTAACCCAAACTCATTCTGTGTTATCCCAATACAAACATGTATACAAAGTTTCATAAAAATCTGTCATAAGAAGAACTTCACCATGTTAAACGGTGGTGAATTTAGCCACTTTCAAGGTAACATTTTTTTAAGTTCACTGTGACCTTTACCTTTCACCTACTGATTCCAAATATATGTATGACCAATGATAAAACAATAATGAATGAAGTTCTATGAAGATTGATCCTACAGAATTTAGAAATAACAACCAATGTTAATTTAGCCAGATGCCTACTCTGTGGGTACAGCATAAGCTCTTATACCCTTCAAATACATGTAGATAAGCTATTAAATGAAAAACATCGAGTAAAACTACATGTACCGGTAGTTTACAATATTTGCATACATTTCTTTACATTTATTTTTCCAATTACTGTCCCAATATAACCTAATATGATGTGTTAGGGACGTAAAACCCAATTTCATTTTTAATTTCGAATTACTTTCAGAAGATTTAAAGAAAATATTAACACTGAGTTTTGTTTTAACAAATACATGGCAATTGAACTTTTTCATTACATTTAAGTAGCTCCTTTCTAATTCATCGAAATTTACTATGCATAAGGTGTTAAAAGATCACATGCCTAGAAAAGTTTAATAATATTATTTTAGTGTAATATATAACAGCTAAACTTATCGACACAGTTGACAAACACCTAAAATATGCCCGCTAGGCTACACTGAGGACTGCCTCGGTAGAGGTAGGCATAATATCAATTAAAATCGCTAAAATAGACTTGAATATATTTCTCTAACTTAAAGGTGAAAATCTGGACTGAGAATGCACTAACATGCAGGAAATCACATGTAGAAATCAACAGTTCTCCATCTAGGGTACATGTCCTCAGACCCGCTAGGAAAGGATTTACCTCGGTTAAGGCTATGGGCCTGTATAACAATATTTTATCACACAAAAGGTCAATCTATTTGCCTGTATACTGACAAAAAGTAAGCACTCCCTGATCTTTCATTAAACATTTATGTCATAGATGTTACAGACATGATGTCAAACCTTTACTTTTAAAGCAATGATGAATCACATTTATGTAAAGTTTGTGAAATACAATGTTTATCATCTGCTTTTCAACTAACATTATGCCAGTACTTAGATATCTCCGCCCTATTGTTGATGTCGGAGAATACTGACAATAGGTTATATTATAATACAGTTGCACGTGCTTTATAAGACAGTTGCACGTGCTATTGTTTGTCAGAGGTATCTTATTGGTGTGACTGGTTGACAGGAACATGGATTGACAACTGGCATTAGGGCTATTCCATTAAAACATACATGGGACCCCAGGAAGGCACACCCACTCATAGATGCAATTTAACTGAGCTGAAAGAACTAAATTTCGGAAAAGATGGTTCACCCACAGATGTTCCTGGAGTCCTAAGTACGTTTTAATGGAATAGTCTATGTTAATTGATAGTTCTTTCATATGTTTTGTTTCATGGTTTCTCTTCTGTGACAAGCAATATCATTGCACCACGCACAAAATCCTAGGAATTTCATTGGATTAGAGCGATTGCATGGTGACCCTCTATTATTCTATTGTGGGTCAGTAGATTGCATAGATGGTCACTAAAACAATATGGACTACAATTCCGATTCAAAGTTTAAATCATTCGCAAATAGTTCTTTAAGGCGTTAGTAAACAAGAGGTCAATGACCTTGAAGCTCCACTGATAGGTTGTTGATAGCTAGATCAGCATTCCTGTGAAGTTTGATGAAAAAATCCGTCAAGTAGTTTCAGAGGAGTAGTCGCTACAAGTTTTCATTATATAACTCTATGTAAACAAAGATGGACGCTGGTGGCCATGTTTAAGGTCAAATCAAAATAATTTTCGACAAGGATCAACATCATGTCACTCTGATCATTTTAGAAAAAGTCCCATATCAATATCACTTATAATTTTCAAGAAGTAGTCGCTACAAACTTGTATATTGAAAATCTATTTTTAGCCATGGTGACCATCTTGAATTTCCGGCCGACCTAAAATTTTGCTAGGATCAATTAGACATCAAGAGCAACATTCCTGTGAAGTTTCATGAAAATCCGTCGAGTAGTTACAGAGGAGTAGTCGCTACAAGTATTTACTAGATAACACTCTGTAAACAAAGATGGCCGCTGACAGCCATATTTAACATCAAATCAAAACGTTTTTTGACAAGGACCAACATCATGTCATGCTGATCATTTTAGAAAAAGTCCCATATCAATATCACTTATAGTTTTCAAAAAAGTAGTCGCTACAAACTTGTTTTTTGAAAATTTATTTTTAGCCGTGGCGGCCATCTTGAATTTCTGGCCGACCTGAAGTTTTGCTAGGATCAATTAGACACCAAGAGCAACATTCGCGTGAAGTTTCATGAAAATCTGTCAAGTAGTTTTAGAGGAGTAGTCGCTACAAGTTTTCATTATATAACTATGTAAACAAAGATGGCCACTGGCAGCCATGTTTAAAGTTGAATCAAAATAATTTTCGACAAGGATCAACATCATGTCATACTGATCATTTTAGGAAAAGACGCATATCAATATCACTTATAGTTTTGAAGAAGTAGTCGCTACAAACTTGTTTTTTGAAAATTTATTTTTAGCCTTGGCGGCCATCTTGAATTTCTGGCCGACCTGAAGTTTTGCTAGGATCAATGAGACATAAAGAGCAACATTCGTGTGAAGTTTCATGAAAATCTGTCAAGTAGTTTCAGAGGAGTAGTCGCTACAAGTTTTCATTATATAAATCTATGTAAACAAAGATGGCGGCTGGCAGCCATGTTTAACGTTGAATCAAAATAATTTTCGACAAGGATCAACATCATGTCATACTGATCATTTTAGGAAAAGACGCATATCAATATCACTTATAGTTTTGAAGAAGTTGTCGCTACAAACTTGTTTTTTGAAGATTTATTTTTAGCCGTGGCGGCCATCTTGAATTTCCGGCAGACCTGAAATTTTGCTAGGATCAATAAGACATCAAGAGCAACATTCCTGTGAAGTTTCATGAAAATCTGTCAAGTAGTTTCAGAGGAGTAGTCGCTACAAGTTTTCATTATATAACTCTATGTAAACAAAGATGGCCACTGGCGGCCATGTTTAACGTTGCATCAAAATAATTTTCGACAAGGATCAACATCATTCCATACTGATCATTTTAGAAAAAGTCCCATATCAATATCACTTATAGTTTTCAAGAAGTACTCGCTACACTTGTTTTTTGAAAATCTATTTTAAGCTGTGGCGGCCATCTTGAATTTCTGACCAACCTGAAATGTTGCTAGGATCATTTAGACATCAAGAGCAACATTCCTGTGAAGTTTCATGGAAATACGTCGAGTAGTTTCAGAGGAGTAGTCGCTACAAGTTTTTACTAAATAACTCTACGTAAATAAAGATGGCCGCTGGCAGCCATGTTTAACATCGAATCAAAACGATTTTCGACAAGGACCAACATCATGTTATGTTGATCGTTTTAAAAAAAGTTCCATATCAATATCACTTAGAGTTTTCAAGAAGTAGTCACTACAAACTTGTTTTTTAAAAATCTATTTTTAGATTTGGCAGCCATCTTGGATTTCACATCAATATGAATTTTTGCTAGGATCAACTAGACTTCATGTGCAACATTTCTTTAAAGTTTCATGAAAATCCATTCAGTAGTTTCAGAGGAGTAGTCGCTACAAAAAAAGTTTATGGACAGACAGACGGACGGATGACGGACACCGCACCACAGCATAAGCTCTGCTGATCTCTGAACGTCATGACGTCGAACTGCGTGAACATCTCAATGACGTTGACGCTCCATTAAAATGGGTTAATTATCCGTATTTGCCTTAAAAAAGGTGCTCGATGCAATTAATCAGTTATTGGGTTTGTTACTTACCCCTTACAGAAATATGTGGGGTCAGTCAGATATATAGGGGGACTCGGCTATTGCCTCGCCCCCTATAAATCTTACTGACCCCATATATTTCTGCAGGCAGGGTGTCAGTAACAAACCCAATAACTAATAATGGTCAGCCATACAGGTTTTACTAAAGCCATTTCCTGGGCTAAGTAACAAAATACATGACGTACCAGGTTTACTAAATGCAACCTACATGTATGCTATAATATGCTATACAATTTTTACCATATGAAAATAATAAGAGATTCAACCTCCAAATTGAACTTTAAACTTTAAGGTTCAATAGTCAGTAGTTTACACATTGATTTAACAGTAAACTGAGACAATTAGTGCATTCAGCAATGCATACGATCGTGAATAATGTAAATATTGATTGGGCAACAAAGCTGAACTATAACTTCACAAATCAAAAGATTGATTTTAGATATATATTCAAAATTTGAAATCTTCTGAAGTAAGGATCAAATCTATAAGTTTTCAGTGAATGTGTTTGAAGAGGGTTATTTACATCTACTAAGATTATTAATGGATAGATGCAGCTCTGTTTTTATTATCATTTTATATCACAATACTTTAGATTCATTTAGGTGGGCCCACTAGGACTTCCAAAAAAGAAGAAAAAAGATGCATCATGCTCTACACCATCTTAAATGGGAGTGTGTGTGTGTGTGTGAGAGAGTGGGGAGTGGGGGTGGGGGTGTAGAGGGGGCACACCTATAACATTAAAATGAAAGGTCTACATTATTATGCATTAAACATTATTTTGGGTGGGTGTGCACCTAAAGGGGTGGGGTGGAAATCTGAGAAAATACTGTAAATAATTTTGGCTTTTTAAACAGTAGCAAGTACACTTTAATAAGAAACTTGAAAGGAATTCAATTAACAGTTAAATGCACAACAAATAATTGAACAGAGATACATATTAAGGATTTATTTAACATTCATTGTCAAGTGTATCTCTTTACGCTCTCTTATGAGTTGTTTTTTAGGATCTATTTAATACTGAAATGCCAATATTTCTGTGTGTGTTTGTTGTTGACTGTCGTCTTTTCCTGTTTGATTTTTATATCTACTTTTAATGCATGGTTATTGCTTGTCTTACAGAAACATCTGGCAAAAGAAATTCTGTTTCAAATCTACCAGATGCTGTCAGTGACAAGACTCCAGTACACGGGTGGTAATCATTGGGACAAGCTCCAAACGGAGCTACATGTATACACAGAAATGTTCCAACGTACCTTCCTAGCTGGTGACAATGGTGACAACATGTATACACAGAAATGTTCCAACGTACCTTCCTAGCTGGTGACAATGGTGACAACTTGTATACACAGAAATGTTCCAACGTACCTTCCTAGCTGGTGACAATGGTGACAACTTGTATACACAGAAATGTTCCAACGTACCTTCCTAGCTGGTGACAATGGTGACAACATGTATACACAGAAATGTTCCAATGTACCTTCCTAGCTGGTGACCATGGTGACAACTTGTATACACAGAAATGTTCCAACGTACCTTCCTAGCTGGTGACCATGGTGACAACATGTATACACAGAAATGTTCCAACGTACCTTCCTAGCTGGTGACAATGGTGACAACTTGTATACACAGAAATGTTCCAACGTAACTTCCTAGCTACGTAACTTCCTAGCTGGTGACAATGGTGACAACATGTATACACAGAAATGTTCCAACGTACCTTCCTAGCTGGTGACAATGGTGACAACATGTATACACAGAAATGTTCCAACGTACCTTCCTAGCTGGTGACAATGGTGACAACATGTATACACAGAAATGTTCCAACGTACCTTCCTAGCTGGTGACCATGGTGACAACATGTATACACAGAAATGTTCCAACGTACATTCCTAGCTGGTGACAATGGTGACAACATGTATACACAGAAATGTTCCAACGTAACTTCCTAGCTGGTGACAATGGTGACAACATGTATACACAGAAATGTTCCAACGTACCTTCCTAGCTGGTGACAATGGTGACAACATGTATACACAGAAATGTTCCAACGTACCTTCCTAGCTGGTGACCATGGTGACAACATGTATACACAGAAATGTTCCAACGTACCTTCCTAGCTGGTGACAATGGTGACAACATGTATACACAGAAATGTTCCAACGTACCTTCCTAGCTGGTGACCATGGTGACAACATGTATACACAGAAATGTTCCAACGTACCTTCCTAGCTGGTGACAATGGTGACAACATTTATACACAGAAATGTTCCAACGTACCTTCCTAGCTGGTGACAATGGTGACAACATGTATACACAGAAATGTTCCAACGTACCTTCCTAGCTGGTGACCATGGTGACAACATGTATATACAGAAATGTTCCAACGTACCTTCCTAGCTGGTGACAATGGTGACAACATGTATACACAGAAATGTTCCAACGTACCTTCCTAGCTGGTGACAATGGTGACAACATGTATACACAGAAATGTTCCATCGTACCTTCCTAGCTGGTGACAATGGTGACAACATGTATACACAGAAATGTTCCAACGTACCTTCCTAGCTGGTGACAATGGTGACAACATGTATACACAGAAATGTTCCAACGTACCTTCCTAGCTGGTGACCATGGTGACAACATGTATACACAGAAATGTTCCAACGTACCTTCCTAGCTGGTGACAATGGTGACAACATGTATACACAGAAATGTTCCATCGTACCTTCCTAGCTGGTGACAATGGTGACAACATGTATACACAGAAATGTTCCAACGTACCTTCCTAGCTGGTGACAATGGTGACAACTTGTATACACAGAAATGTTCCAACGTACCTTCCTAGCTGGTGACAATGGTGACAACATGTATACACAGAAATGTTCCAACGTACCTTCCTAGCTGGTGACCATGGTGACAACATGTATACACAGAAATGTTCCAACGTACCTTCCTAGCTGGTGACCATGGTGACAACATGTATACACAGAAATGTTCCAACGTACCTTCCTAGCTGGTGACAATGGTGACAACATGTATACACAGAAATGTTCCAACGTAACTTCCTAGCTGGTGACAATGGTGACAACATGTATACACAGAAATGTTCCATCGTACCTTCCTAGCTGGTGACAATGGTGACAACATGTATACACAGAAATGTTCCAACGTACCTTCCTAGCTGGTGACAATGGTGACAACATGTATACACAGAAATGTTCCAACGTACCTTCCTAGCTGGTGACAATGGTGACAACATGTATACACAGAAATGTTCCAACGTACCTTCCTAGCTGGTGACCATGGTGACAACATGTATACACAGAAATGTTCCAACGTACCTTCCTAGCTGGTGACAATGGTGACAACTTGTAAACAAAGGAGGGTGGGAATTTTAGTTTTTCATTTATTCTTAAAAAAAAATCAGGCCTTATTTGAAAAATCAGGGAATGCTATTCCATGTAGTAATGTAAATACTTTGCTCACAAACCAAAGTTACTCCAGATTAATGCTTTATTTGAAGCCAGCGACTTTTCTCCTGTACAAGTAGACCACATTCTTCTACAGGAGAAAATTTGCTGGCTTCAAATAAAGCATTAATCTGGAATAACTCCTGTTTGTGAGCAAAGTATTAACATTTCTAAGTGGTATAGCATTCAAATAAAGCCTGTTTTTTTAGAATAAATGAAAAATCAAAAGTCACACTCACCTTTGTTTACAAGTTGTCACCATTGTCAACCGCTTGGAAGTTACATTGGAACACTTCTGCATATAGCTCCATTTGGAGCTTGTCCTAATGACTACCAGCAGTACTGACAATAACTTCTGTTTTTTTTCAAAACTGATAAGCTAATAGTAATTACATATAAATTATATCCATGACTTTACAAAGTGGTCTTTAAAGCATTATACTTACAACAACAATGGCTTCCCCCTGACTTGCTCATGGCCAAGTAATATTTCGAGGCTCTCTTTCACTTCATCCAACCGCTCCCTGGCCGTGGAGTCGATGACGTAAATCACTCCATAAAGCTCGCTCAGGTAGTCTTTCCAGATGTCGCGTATCTTCTTCCCCCCACCAAGGTCATACAAGTTGATGTTGTAGTTTTGAAAACATATCTCCTCCTTGTTGAAACCAATTGTTGGTGCTGTCTCCAAAGGCTCTGGGATAGAAAGCAAGGAATTTAATTGTTAAATGATATCAGCATCATCAGTATATCAGCATTTAACATTATTTCATTGAAGGAAACCCCACATATGATATGTTTACACATGTATGAATTATTTTTGCAGGAACGGCTTTATTTGCTAATTGTCATAATATTGATGCATGCATGTAAACTTCGCATTTGCAACATCTCGTACACTGCCTCACAGCCTTACTCAAAAGTATATCGAAGATCACCATATTGGTTACGTCATACTAGCAGGACCTCATCAGATTCCCGTCAAAAAGGAATTTGCATTCAATCAAAGTTATCTAAAAGTTTTGCAATGTCATTTAGCCTATTTCTCCATCTAAAGTTTATTTACATGAAAACAGTGATAAAACCATCATCTGTATTGTAAATAACAAACATGCAACGCAAATCATACATCAACACGTGTGGCTAACGGCCATATTGTTTACATAGCATGATAGCAACCTGGACTCTTCACTTGTCTTCGCCACTCGCCATAGGCGAAACCAAATGGCGAACCTTTTGTCAAGTGCTTTCGCCAATTTGACCCCAATGTTCTGACTGTTCATCTCAATTAAATGGAAGGAGAGACTGTGGTCTTATTCTACATTGGATGTAAACTTGAATTTCTACTTTGGATGGTACCACCGACATGGTACCACAGAGGGGCGTAATTTACCAATGAACAGGAAAATTGAATTGGGTTTTACAGCGCGCAAACTAGTAGCACAAACACAGTTTATATAACATTACTCGATTCTATTGATTCTAGAAATATATTTACAAAATAATCTTAATAATCAGATAAGAAAGTTATACAAATATTTAATCGGATTTTTTTTTATTAAATTCTGCTAAAGTGGCTAAAAAGGCTTAGCCAAAAGTGGCTAAACAAAAATTCAGTTGGCTAAAGAAAATTGAGTTGGTTTAGTCAAACTGGCTAAACATTTTTTGGTCCAATGAAGAGCCCAGGCAACAGCTAAGTAACATTTCACTATTTTCTGAGCCGTTGTCGTTCGGCTAACAAAATGTCAAGATTTTGAATATACCGAAGCATCGATACACACATGAGGTGGGATCCCGAAAAATTACGGGATTGGCCGAGTTTTCACACTTTAAACTTTGCTGAATTTTGTACAAAGATCTTAAGACTTTTATACTATGTGTGCATAACTGGGCAAAGTTTACACATTATAAAAAGAAAAACAATTAACTGAAGTATAGGATAGAGGCTATGAAGAGAAATCTTCACCATTAAGTAGAGACCGTTAAGTAGCGACCGACCACGGTTTCTTAATGGTGAAGACTTCTCTTCATAGACTCTATCTGGCTTAGTGTTTGCCATAGAATTATTGATAGTTTCTATATAGGTCACGCTCTAAACCATGAAGAGCAATGGTAGTAAATTCTTCATGAATAAATGTAGTCAGTATTTAAAATTCTGAGCCATCTGATTGGTTTGAAAAGTAGGGTAAACACTAATTCTTAATATACCATTCTATTTCATATTTAAAAAACACACAAAAAAACATGAATATTAATATTACATATGACATAACAGGGCCTTTTCTCTCCAAATTGGGAAGGGGTCCAGGTCTTTGATTTTGGGGAAATTAAGTGCGCTTTCCATAGAAACTGGGAAAAAGAGCATGTTTTTTTAGCAATTTATGGTGCTGCTGCACTTTTCGTCGGAACTGGATAAAATAGCATGATTTTAGCAATTTATGGGAAAGTTTTTAACCGAAAACTGTCCTTAAAATGTACGATTGAGGTATACCGGTAATATCAGTAAATGAATTGAGAATTTATTTTAATATATACCAAATACGGGTATGTTAAGTCTGTACTCGCAGCATCCCGTTAGGCCGTTACTTTTTTTACATAACTTTTTTTAAAATCATTATTATTAATTATAAGAATAGTTTAAAGCAAATTGTTTTTGCATATTATAATATTAATTTTCAATTATATTTAAACAACGAAATAAATGTGAAAAGGCAAACTTTTAAATTATTTAAGAGCACATAATGTAATTGTAACGGATCATTTTAAATGATACGTTACAATTACATTATGTGCTCTTAAATAATAAATTAAATTTACCATGATGTCACATCCGTTATACTTATTTATTACAATTAATTATTGTCATTCTATGATTAAATGTTGTACCTGGAGTCTAAGTTCCTAGTCTTAACAACAACTATTAATACATTGAGATGTTACTTTTAATTTTTGATAAAAATTCAAGATTGTCATGTGCCCTTTTAAAAAATGTAATATTACTAATAAATAAAAAAACATCTGGTGTATATATAAGTCAACTTACCTCCCAACAATACCTTTGTAGTAGTTGTTTTACCAGCACTATCAAGTCCCAGAATGGCTAAAGTAACTGACCTATAATATATGTAAAATCAGGTGAAATGAAATGTACATTATTCTGTTTTTACCACCGCATTTGTCATACAGGTTTAGAATAAATATTTAAACTAATAACACAATTAAATGTATTTTCATTATTTAGGGAAGACTAATTAATTTGAAATGTATTTTGGGCAGCCTTACATATTTCATCATAAACTAAAACACATGTTGGACAATTTTTATACATAATATATATTTGTTTCAGAAATTGATTTAAGGGTGGTGGTGGAGAATCATACCCTACCATGTTTTCCTTTCTATACATTATTGACATTAATGATCTCTCCTCTCGATAGTCCAATTTCTCTTAACTAGGGGAGTTGGGGTCTGGAGACTGTTTGTGTGGCCAGTACATTTTCAGCCGGGTTAGTTACCTTACAAACCTAGATCAGTTGTCTTGTTAATTTCGAGCCCCGCTTTGCTTGTTGACCATGTTTACAAACTGGTGCAATGTATTGTTTTATGTTTACTTTGCCAATACTAATTGAAAAAGATGAAGACCAAAACGTAAAATAATTAACTGGACAACACTCTGACAATAGTTTTAAAACATCTGTAAAATTTGCTTTAAATATCATATTTATCTGAGTACGAACCGTATTAAGTACGAACATCATTTATTTGTCCGTCACGAAGAAAATTATATTATTAATAATGTAAAGTTATGTATTACCTTTTAGGCTCACGCCTTTGTTTGACACAGGAGATACAATTTCCCATTAGGCTGAACATTTAGGGACCTAGAGCCAGATAAATGTTTGATTTTTAGGCCAGTATTTCAGCTTTCAAGTTCAAGACGAAACTCGTTGAACTCGATCACAGTTTGACAGCGCACATTTTTCGCATAAAATCACTAAATTAATTCGAAATGCTTTCCAAATATCAGTCGATAATTAGAATTATTAAAAATCCATATACGTATACTCAATACAGACTTAACACATCACTTAATTCATCATATGCATCACCGAAAATAGTGTGTAACATGGTCGCGGCCATCTTGGATACAGCCATTGTTTACGTCCGTTTTGAATTGTCGTCACGGAAATGTTATTCTTCAAATACTATTGGATAATATTCAGTACAGATAATCCTCTTAATTCGGACATTTATCAGATGTTAAATTACCAAATAATACTATACTTCGTCTACACAGACGGACTTTTTACTCTTACTGGCTGGAACATTAACAATATACTAAACTTGAGCAACACATCCATGGCAGTACGGTGGCCGAGTGGTTAAGGCGTTGGACTTAAGTTCCAATGGACGAATGTCCGCGTGGGTTCGAACCCCACCCGTACTAGATTTTTTTTAAACTGTATTTTGTATACGTTCGTATGACGTGAATTCGTCGTACGAATCAAAAACTGTTAATCTTCCTGCTAATTGGAAAATCGACTGATGCATGTGTGACGTCATTGAATTGCAAATATAGATAATGATATACTAGTACTATCTCTATTGGGTGATTCAAATTTGATCAGCTGGTTTGATATATCACTATGATCCGAGTGATATATATGTATGCCTTAGCTTTGATTCAGGTTTGATTAAAGGACCAGCCGGCAATCTTCATTTTTTTTATCAATTATTAAAATTAGACGTTTTATTAATCATGTATCATTTTGATTTTAAATCTGCTTGTATATAATTAAATCAAAACTTGCTATTTCAATTCTCTTCCTTATTCTACCAAATTTTGAAATATATTATTGTTGCAATATAATATACAGAAAGTAGATATAAAAATCGAACAGGAAAAGTAGCATTCAAGGACGACAGTCAACCATAAAGAAACATATAGTATATATATAGTGCCTTTATATATATAAAGACGAATAAAAGGCAAGATAAAGACATCACAAACACACAAGGGTTGACAATAAGCCTTCCTTCTTGGAACGGTCAGTGGCAAACAAGGCCGCTGGGGTTTAAACCAGGTTCTAGAGTGCATTAAACCTCACTCTTACCCTATTGTCATCCCAATAAACGGGACAGTGTAAATACAGATATCCCCTCCAAAGTTATATGTAAAAACAATTTGCGTTGACATATTTTAATAATTAATATTGATGATTGAACAAATGCAAGTTATGTAGCAATGACGTGTATTCGTTGCTAACAGGACGCCATGATTTTTTAAAAAAGAAATCAATATTGACCTGTGTCCCTTTATTTAATAAAATAATAAAAACAAAAAAACAAATTTCTCACGCCTGATAACTTTAAAAGAGAGATGGACTTAAAGGGAATGTAGCGACACAGCCAAACAATCTCTATTATTGAGAGTTCTGAAAAACTTAGAAAAAGGTGAAAGAATTATCAAAATCGGATACAAGATATGGCCATTTAAAGGGAATGTAGCGACACAGCAAAACAAGCTCTATTATTGAGAGTTCTGAAAGAAATGGGAAAAGGTGAAAGAATTATCAAAATCGGATGGTAAATAAAAAAGATATGACCATTTAAAGATTGTTCTAATACGTATATGGGAGCCGCCATTTTTTCGAACTATGACGTCATAGTTCTATATTACCATATATGGAATATTGATAAATATCATTTAAAACGAAGAAATTCACTGCAAATGAATGCACTTTTTTACTGGTCATATAAAGCATTATTGCCATTAAGTATTACATATTTTTCATACAATTGCTGTCATTTTTTCCCTATAAATCAGTAAATTTTCATATTTATAAATATTCCTTATATGGTCATTTAGAACCGTGATGTCATAGCTCTCAAAATGGCCGCTTCCATATCCATTTCAACAGAAACTTCAAATGATCATATCTTCTTTGTTTATCATCCGATTTTGATAATTCTTTCACCCTTATTCAAGTTTTTCAGAACTCCCAATAATAAAGATGGTTTGGCTGTGTCACTACATTCCCTTTAAAGGTTGTTCTAAAACGAATAAGGGAGCCGCCATTTTTAGAACTATGATGTCATAGTTCCATATTACCATATATGGAATATTGATCAATATCATTTACTGAAACGAAGAAAATCACTGCAAATGAATGATTTTTTTTACTGGTGATATAAATCATTATTGCCATTAAGTATTACATATTTTTCATACAGTTGATGTCATTTTTTCCTATAAATCAGTAAATTTTCATATTTATAAATATTCCATATATGGTCATTTAGAACCGTGATGTCATAGCTCCCAAAATGGCCGCTTCCATATCCGTTTCAACAGAAACTTCAAATGATCATATCTTCTTTGTTTATCATCCGATTTTGATAATTCTTTCACCCTTATTCAAGTATTTCAAAACTCTCAAAAATAAAGATGGTTTGGCGTGTGTGTATAAGCGTTTATTTATCCTCGCTGTATTGCACTAAGCATTTTAGCGAGCAGACCTCGGTTTAAAGTCTCATCCGAAGGACTGGTAAGGTAGGAAATACTTTTGAAATATTTCGATAATTAACCCAAATTCGGTCCTGGCTGGGATAGAACGCGCGATCCCTGGGTTACTAAGCCACAATGCTAACCATTACACCACGGCGCTACCTGATGGTTTGGCTGTGTCGCTACATTCCCTTTAACTAAATCAATGACCATAACTCCGGTGTTTCTGGTCCGATCTGGCTGGTTGTAGAACTTGTCCGAGCTTTTCGCTGATGACAATAATATGGCCAAGTTTTACTAAAGATCAGATGTAAAAGGGAGGTCCTATCGTCTTAACGTGGCAAAATACAGCATATTTAATCAAAGCAAGGGCAAAAGTTAACGACGACGGACAACTCGCCATCCAAACATTAAGATACTAACCCGCCAAATGTGTGCAAAATTAAACTACAAAACCGTTTATCAAAATTCTATCCAGGTGTTCAGGTCATATATTAATGTATATGTGCAAATTAAAAGTATAGGATTGTTCATGGTTCTTAAAATATACGTAGTTGAATATGCGTAAAATGATGGGTTGGTAACTTTTAATCCAACGTTCCAGTTTCGGGTTTGGCCGCAATGATGATGATGGCTGGTTAAAGCCGTTTATATTGTGTCTATAGAGTTTGGATTCTCAGAATATGCAAGTTATCTATTATATATATATATATACCTCGTCATCGGTAAATTTAGAAACCGTGTATATAATAATGTTGTAAAATATGGCTGTTGTTGGCGGGATAGCTACAAAATAATGTTGTCAAGTCGTTATATTCTGGCATATAACTGCACACTTTTTTTTTTTTGAATCAATATATGTTGTCTGTCCGTGCATTAAGGGAACATTGCACATATGTTTTTAAATACAAAAGTGTGTAACGTTATGTATTTTCTTAAAAAAATATAAACGGTTGTGCTCTTTATTTAGTTCTCGCTGGATAAATGGTCTATTCTATGGAACAATTTATTTCACATAATAACAAAACAACTTTGAGTAAAACCGTATCAAACTTTTCGGATATATTAAAAGGGCACACTTTCTACCATATAAGAATTATTTCTGATAGTATGTTCACATCAATAGTGTTCAATTACTGTCATGTACCATATGGTTGACATTGCTCATGCCTAAAATATGCATTTTGATTAAAACAATTGCTTGGTCATATCCCATCCATGATTGTGGATCCCCCCCCCCCCCCCCCCCCCCCCCCCTTTTTTTAAGATGGCGGACCAATAGTTCTTAAAGGGGTTGATGCCTTTTTACCATATATGGCATATTGACAGTGGCTTTCTTTGCTTTAAAAATCATTGTGTCAATATGACATCTATGGTAAAAAGGCGCATTGACGTCATCGTTCTAAGATGGCCGCCTCCATTTACTTTGCAAATTTTCAATAGGTCATATCTCCTTTATTTTTTCATGGCATTTTAATAATTCTTTCAGCTTTTTATCCCCAAGTTTTTCCGAGCCCTTTAAAATAAATCTTGTTTGAAAATAGTGCATCAACCCCTTTAATGAAACGCTAATTTTCATGCTTGTTAAACACTTCAAGATTGCCGCGTGTCCCGCGTGTCCCTCGTTGAATCTCAAGATTGCCGTGTGTCCTGCGTGGAATCATCTTCATGAACTGTTCTCATGCACTCTCCTCTACAACAATTCCGGACAAGTTACTAAATTTAGAAACTGAAATTGATTGGGTGCTTCACGCTCCGCAAGCACGAGATGCACGTGGCCGAGTTCACGCAAAAAAATAATTGAACAATAGGATAGATCGACTGTTTCCGGTTGGCAGACTATTGGCTCTTTATGTCAGACGGAAACATTTGTAAATACTCGAGGTGTTCCGGCTACGTTCGGAATCACGCTTTACAGGAAGTGTTCGAGATTTCAATGGAAGACATGGAAGTGTGGATCTACGAGACAAAAAATAAATAAAAACAAGTGCCATTTTGGACCATGATGAATGTATAAAACAAAACGGTAAGTGCGAATATGCTGTTTCCTTTCACTTTTTAAAAGTTACGAGTTCGTGTCTTTATTAATATTTTCTGTTTAGAAGAGTAAAGTATTTTGCATATGTTTGACATGTATCCTTTTTGACTGAATGACTCCTGCACCAATACTCATTACTCAGTGAACAGCCCCATCGACAAAGAAGGTTTACACAGAAGTTCAGCTAATCGTGTACGTGCACATGGTATTGTTATCCCTGCACACGGGACCGACGGCTTTGCATCTCCTCCAAATGATGGCATTCTTTCCACAGTACCTTGGTGTCGATTCGCCCCGTGTGGTCCCGGGGCCCCCGTTTAGTTCTGGGGCAAAGAATAGGGCCACTGCAGATCCCGATGGAGGGGTAGGCAGAGGGGTAGAATCCACGCAAATTCATGTTCATTTTATCATTTTTTGTTCATGCTCATTAAAGGTCTTCATCATGACCCCTGCATTGTTTCAGGTGCCATCTTGCTCAAATCACTAGAGCAGCGGCAGAAAAACAATAAACGTGGCTCCAGCATAAATGGAGTATCTTCAATAGAATTTGCAGCAACTCTGCAGTTCTGCAGGTGAGAAGGTTCTAGACCATGGTCGATGTACATGGAGGATGAGCCTGGCATGTTCATTCCTGTTACTGTTAGGCCCCATATAACCTTTCATGTGTTGCGCCTTAAAACCCAATTCAATTCAATTGGTGTCGATTTTTACGGATGGCGGGAGGTGTATAGTTCTGGTTCTACCCAGGAAAGGTGGGTTGTCTGCCTCCACCCAGTCTCTATCAATATCAATGTATTGAATGATTCTGCTCCATCACAAAACATTGACCGTCATGTATAACCTTACATAATGACGTAAAAATAACCTTACATAATGACGTAAAACACGATACAAACCAACAAACAAATCCAAAGTACCTTGCCAATTGAACCTTGCCTAATAAATTGGCTCGTATGAAGTTTTTTTGAAACCACCCCACCACCACCGAACGGTGACCTTATATGGAAATATGCATTCCGCACAGTAACTTTAAAACCAAAACAACTACACTCAAAAACTTCATAGGTACATTGCCCTAGGTGAGAGGAGAAACCCTATTGATTTTGGGGTCAGTAGGTCAAAGGTCAAGGTCGCAATCACCTTGTATGGAAATATGAATTCCGCATAATAACTTCAAAACCGGAACACCTACACTCATAAAACTTTATAGTACATTGCCCTAAGTGAGAGAAGGAGCCCTATTGCTTTTGGGGCCAGTAGGTCAAGGTCACGGTGATCTTATATGCAGTCTTTGAATTACATTTTTGTGTCACTAGCCCAAATTCTTATATACTCAATGAAAACCCGTACGTTTTCAGTACGTTTCATTTAGCCCGACTACATAAATTCACTAGCCCAAACGACATTTTATTAGCCCCGGGCTTCAGGCTAGTGGGTTAATTCAAAGGCTGTTATATGGAATATGCCTTCCACAAAACAACTTCAAAACTGTAACACCTACTCTCATAAAACTTCAGAGGTACATTACCCTAGGTGAGAGGAGGAACCCTATTTCTTTTCAAAGGTCAAGGTCACTGGCTTTATATGGAAATATAAATTTTGCATAATAACTTCAAACCTGTAGCACCTGCACTCATAGGTAGGTACATTGCCCTAGTTGAGCGGAGGAACTCTATTGCTGTTGGGGTCAAATGTCAAGGTCACAGTGACCTTATATGGAAATATGCCTTCTGCACAATAACTTCCAATTTACCGTAACACCTACACTTATAAAACTTCATAGGTACAAAGCCGCCGTAGGTGAATGGAGGAACCCTATTTCTTTTTGGGTCAAAGTCAAGGTCACTGTCACCTTGTATAGAAAAAATGCCTTCCTCAATGTAACTTCAAAATTGAAACACCTGCACTTTTAAAACTTCATACATACATGGGCCCATGGTGAGTAGAGAAACCCTACTTGTTTGTGGTCAGTAGTTTAAAGGTCAAGGTCACCATCACCTTATATAGAAGTATGAATTCCACATGATAACTTCAAAACCGTAACACCTACACTCATGAAATTTCATAGGTTCATCAACCTTGTTGAAAGCAGGAACTATATTGCTGTTGGGGTCAAAGGTCAAGGTCACTGACCTTACATGGAAATATGAATTCCACATGATAAGTTCAAAACCCTAACATCTACACTCATTTTTGATCAGTTGTTTTTGTGATTTCCTTCAAAGTACTCCCACTTAGCCGAAACACACATTTTGAGCCGCGCAATCCATTTTTGAAACAGGTACACCCTTAAGACTGGTAAACAGCAGATCACAGGACATTCCTCGAGTTATATCTCTTCCCAGAGTGATTTTTTAGTCTTGGGAAGAGAAAATAGTCGCAGGGGGCCAGGTCTGGCGAGTAAGGGGGGTGCGGAAGAACGGTGATCTTCTCTGACTCCAAAAAGTCTGTTACAATACGGGCTTTGTGGGCGGGCGCGTTGTCATGCAGAAGACGAACATACTTCAGACCTGTTATAGGGCGACGCTGTTTGTAGTACTTCTTTAATTGATTCAATACAACGTTTTTATAAAACCGTTCTGTGACAGTTCTGCCTTTTGGTACCGCCGTCTGTATGGCGGGACCGTTGGTAGGGCCATCCTTAAAAAATTGTTGGTTTGCAGTGCGCGACCGACTCACACAAATGGCCGCGACTCAAACTTTTTTTTATTTTTTTTATTTTTTTATTATTATTATTTTTTTTTTTTTTTTTTTCCAGTTATCTTCTGATAACCCATTTATTCAGATATCTTAATACCTATTTTCTGATACATATAAACAAAACATATATGTCAAGGTTAACAATTTGTAGAATGAGTTGTGGTATTTTTTTTGTATATATTATAAATATGTACCAAATTAAAATAAAAAATATATAATAATATACATGTACGCATGGGGAACAGAAGACTTGCTAAGTTTTCTGAAGGAGAATATGTTCTCTTTAATGGGCAATTTTTTATTCATTTAGTCCATTTTAGAAATGTTCAACTGTCAGCATCTTGGTCTTCCAGTCAACAATTTTTTTTTAAAAAAATTAAAAAAAATTCACCTACCTACCTACCCACCTCAAAATTCTGGGTCGGAGCACTGCAAACCAACAATTTTTTAAGGATGGCCTAGTGCAAAAAAATTGCATACAGAATCTTTTTAACAGTTCGCGTTCATTTGGCAATAATTGGTCGTTTCATATTTTTCATGGCCCAGATTCGGTTAGATATTTTCTTTTTGGCTCATAATAATGGACCCACGTTTCGTCACCTGTAACTAAACTCTCAAACGATTTTTTGATGCATTTCGGATAAATTTTCAGAAGTTTTTTCGCTGTTGTAACCCTTAACTTCTGTTGGTCCTCTGTCAGCAAATGCGGTATCCATCTTGCATTTATTTTCTTAACTTTCAGATGCTTTTTCAAAATTACTTGCACTAATGTGCTAACGACAAGTTTGTCGTCCAAGCTAATTGTCTTACTGTGTATCGAGCATCAGTTTTCAGGATTTCACAGATTTTTTCAAAGTTTTTCTTGTCATTGATGTTACAGGACGACCAGGGCGAGCAGTATCTTTCAAGCGCTGTTGCCCGGATTTAAATTTGGCCACCCACCTACAAACAGTACTATACTACATTTGACCATCCCCGTAAATGTCACACACCTCTTGGTGAATGTCTTTCGGCTTCAACCCAAGTAATGACCTACCTCTAATATAGGCCCTATTTTCAAGCACATTTTCTGCTCGTTTGCCAGTCATTTTGCATATAGTGTAACGAATACGCTATAAAGCAATGTACATTTCACCAAGGTCAGTGAATGTATTTTTACCTTTGACACGCGTCAGTGATCACTCTAGCGATACGAAGTGGTTTCATGTAAATATTGCACGAGTTCAGGAAATAATACAGCAGTCGCATTATTAACGGAACACCCCTCGTATTACTGCGTACCGGTAAATCACTCGAATTGTTTCTTCTACATGTAGGTTAATGTATTGGTTTGATATTTTTTTTATTATTTCAGAACGGGTGTTTTTTTTCTTTTTTCACAGGTTTTAGGTATCTGGCTTAATAATATCTACCATTCATAAACAGTTGTTAAAAATGACAATTCAAACAGGTAAACATATTTATTCATGTAAGATTTTTCCACATCCGTCTCTGGCAGTGTTCTAGCATGTTTTTAGCTCTACTGATCAGAGATCAGCAGAGCTTATGCCGTGGTGCGGCGTCCGTCATCCGTCCGTCTGTCCGTCCGTCCGTTAACTTTTATTTGTAGCGACTACTCCTCTGAAACTACTGGATGGATATTCATAAAACTTTACAGAAATGTTGCCCATGAAGTCTAGTTGATCCTAGCAAAAATTCATGTTGATGTGAAATCCAAGATGGCCGCCAAAGCTAAAAATAGATTTTTTAAATTCAAGTTTGTAGCGACTACTTCTTGAAAACTATAAGTGATATTGATATGGGACTTTTTCTAAAATGATCAGCATGACATGATGTTGGTCCTTGTCGAAAATCGTTTTGATTTGACGTTAAACATGGCTGCCAGCGGCCATCTTTGTTTACATAGAGTTATATAGTAAAAACTTGTAGCGACTTCTTCTCTGAAACTACTTGGCGGATTTTCATGAAACTTTACAGGAATGTTGCTCTTAATGTCTAATTGATCCTAGCAAAATTTCAGGTCGGCCGGAAATTCAAGATGGCCGCCATGGCTAAAAATAGATTTTCAAAATACAAGTTTGTAGCGACTACTTCTTGAAAACTATAAGTGATATTGATATGGGACTTTTTCTTAAATGATCAGCATGACATGATGGTTATCCGAGTCGAACATTATTTTGATTCGACATTAAACATGGCTGCCAGTGGCCATCTTTGTTTACATAGAGTTATATAATGAAAACTTGTAGCGACTACTCCTCTGAAACTACTTGACGGATTTTCATGAAACTTCACAGAAATGTTGCTCTTGATGTCTAATTGATCCTAGCAAAATTTCAGGTCGGCTGGAAATTCAAGATGGCCGCCATGGTTAAAAATAGATTTTCAAAATGCAAGTTTGTAGCGACTACTTCTTGAAAACTATAAGTGATATTGATATGGGACTTTTTCTAAGATGATCAGCATTACATGATGTTGGTCCTTGTCAAAAATCATTTTGATTAGATGTAAACATGGCTGTCAGCGGCCATCTTTGTTTACATAGAATTATATAATGAAAACTTGTAGCAACTACTCCTCTGAAACTTCTTGACGGATTTTCCTGAACTTCACAGGAATGTTGCTCTTGATGTCTAATTGATCCTAGCAAAATATCAGGTCGGCCGGAAATTCAAGATGGCCGCCACGGCTAAAAATAAATTTTCAAAAAACAAGTTTGTAGCGACTACTTCCTGAAATCAAAATCAATCAGTAGAGCTTCAAGGTCATTGACCTCTTGTTTTATTTTACCCTGCTTAAAATCTTAAGACCATGACATGGAAAATATCAAAACAAATATAGATGTTTGTCAGATCTCTACATAATGAGCTTCAGTATAGTCAAAGTTATTTCCAGTATGCAGTGAAACATACAAACTAAAAACAAAAATAACTTAAATTGACATGTTTAATTTCAGTGGAAGAATATGGAAAATGTCTGACACATGACCAGGGATCACTCTAGGCCGCGATTCCGCGATATTCTCGCATTAAAATCTCAAAAATCGCATGAAAAAAAGACAATTGGAACAAACTGTCGCATCGAATTCGGGAAATCCATTTTCACCATTTCGGTTCGTAATTCAAATATATTGATTTATATTTCATTTAAAATCTCAAGTTAATTTGTTCAGATCCAATTATTCGCGATTAAAACATATAAAATGAGAAAATATCAAATTATTCGAAAACACATCAAAAGGAGATTGTTATGTCTGTAAACTTCCGGTTCGCTTTTGCTTCGCGGAACCGTCGGTGTCAAAGTAAATCGATTGATTATGAATAAACATGGCCATTTTTATAATAATTGATCAACTTCTACTCATGTCTGACCATTTAATCCCCCGATCTGTAATGACGTGATTAACTATGTACTGGTGCAAGCAATTAACTTTGAATCCGAAATGTTTCGTGAAAATGGTGAATGTCTCATTAAAATCAAGCTAATGGGACATTTTGTCTCATTGAAATTCAATCCTAGGGTGATCCCTGCATGACTATACTGTATACCAGACATCTCTTCTTGTAAAAGTTCTGGAGAGAACACTGATTCCATGTATTAAGTCTTTCTCAATTCAAAAAATTATACATTAAAAACTGTCTGTCAGCTAATATTCACTTAATTGGGTTCCTATGTTAAACCGTCACACACAAAGAAAGTACAACTCTTTTTTTTTCGAAAGGTGTTTTTTTTTGGGGGAGGGTTGGGGGGAGGGTGGGGGAGGGTGCATTTATTCGGGATAAACTTATGTTGTTTTATTATATTTGTATAAGCTAAACACAAACGTTGGACAGTTTCCTGATGGTAAACTACGTGAATTTCTTTCTTTTTAAAAGTCTGTCCTAAATAATGTACCTATCCGAATTACTGTGACACCGCACTTTCCCGGCAGAAAAATATTGCCGTTATTCGATCAAAATATCAATTATGAACAATAACAAGCTTTTCTTTTAATTTTGCCGATAGATCATGCTTTATAAATGCATCTATATATCACCTAACATGCATTCGCTAATCTATTAAAGACTTTAAACGATCGACCGTTACCATCGTAAATGCACTGATTAAAACAAGTGCCGATTTCAGCAAACTTACTTCTCTATTTAGAATAAAACAAGACGATGCAATTAACCACCTGTTGATTGGTGTATTTTGCTTTAATTGTCGGCATTGCACCTACATGTATAATCTTCAATAAATGATGTCCCTACTTTCCTATGTCCTGTGTTTTCAAATCATTATCATAACAATTGATGACCCGTGATTGTTTACGTACGATTGTTTACTTGGCCATCGATCAATTTCGTCGAGTGCCGCGAGATGCAAATTCAATGGTTGGTTGCATGATCATAACCCCGCCTTGATTGATTTGACAGGCTTTGACTGTGAATGTTTGACAAATGCCAGACACACTCTGTGTATTACAAATTATTGATTAAGCGGCTGCCGTGCGATCTGGAGATCATAGCCAAATCCGGGAGAAATAGATTCGTCCCCAAAAGCATATTTCGTCCCAAATTTTGTCATACCAAATAAAAAAAATATTACTAAGGTTTCGGCAATAAATGTTTTGGTGTCGCGGCCATTTTTACGGGTCGGTCGTGGGAGGGGAATCATTTAATATTTTATTTTAGGACTAATATACTTACTTAAGAAATAGACTGTGGAAATACTGTTGACCGGGTGATTTACCAGACAATATCAAGATAATTAATACATCCTTGTACTGTCGTTTTGCAATAAATTATAATTAAAAATACGAAAACTATTATTTTCTTTTTAAAAACAACAAATTATTAATGTTTTCATTATCACCATACATTTCTATTTTATGATTATAATAACAATAATGCTAATATATTGCGATTTTATGATAACCATAACGCTAACATACCCCTACATTCATTCCTATATGCATATACCCGGTGGACTATGTGCGAAACAACATATGCGAAACGACCAGGTGCGAAACGACCTGTGGGCGAAACGACCTGTCTCCACCTATATGGCAGCAATATATTCCTACCCGAATCAGGTCAAAGTAAATGACCTCGACCTATTTTTTTACATCAAAGTTTTTCATTCAAGTTTTTCGTTAAGTACATTTCTCCAACACAAGATGCCTTAGAGTTTTCAAACTTTACAAATGTTGATAACTACATGACGGCGATGTGTTCCAATGAAAAGTGGGTCAATATGAATTACCTTGACCTACCTTTGGCACTTTGTTAATTTACATGGAAGTTTTACATTCAAGTTTGTTATAAACTCAGTTTCTCAGATACCAAACGCCATACAGTTTCCAAACTTCATACACACTTACATCTGTATGACAGCAATATGTTTCTACCCAAATCAGGAGGGTACCGACCCCCTTTTCGTACGCCGGATTCCGACCCATATTAGCAAGTATTCCGTACGCCGGGTTGTGGTACGCCGTACGCCGACATCGCAGCTTTTCATACGCGTACGCCGTATTTTTCTCAAAAAATATTTTTTTCCATCCAAAAAATTAAATTTAAGCTAATTTATGTCTCAGATTGCTGGAAATGCCATTTCAGAGCACCTAGGTTTCAAAATTTTCCGGGGGGGCATGCCCACGGACCCCACTAGAGAGCTCGGGCCCTGTGGGCCCTCGGGCTCAGCCGCTGTGCGGCCACGCATAGTTCCATATAGTATTCCAGATGCCAACCCTCTGTTAGGGAGTATTCCAGATGCCATGCCCAAAAAAAGCCAGTACTCCAGATGCCAGGGGGGCGGGGTTGGTACCCTCAATCAGGTCAATATAAATGACCTTAACATACTTTTAACACTTTGTTAATTTACATTCAAGTTTTACATTCAAGTTTTTAGCTCGACTGATCAGAGATCAGCAGAGCTTATGCCGTGGTGCGGAGTCTGTCTGTCCGTCTGTCCGTCCGTCCGTAAAGTTTTATTTGTAGCGACTACTCCTCTGAAACTATTTGATGGATATTCATGAAACTTTACAGAAATGTTGCCCATGAAGTCTAGTTGATCCTAGCAAAAATTCATGTTGATTTGAAATCCAAGATGGCCGCCAAAACTAATAATAGATTTTTAAAATACAAGTTTGTAGCGACTACTTCTTGAAACCTCTAAGTGATATTGATATGGGACTTTTTCTAAAATGATCAGCATGACATGAAGTTGGTCCTTGTCAAAAATCATTTTGATTCTACGTTAAACATGGCTGCCAGTGGCCATCTTTGTTTACATAGAGTTATATAGTAAAAACTTGTAGCGACTACTCCTCTGAAACTACTTGGCGGATTTTCATGAAACTTTACAGTTATTGATCCTAGCAAAATTTCAGATCGTCCAGAAATTCAAGATGGCCGCCACAGCTAAAAATAGATTTTTAAAAAATAAGTTTGTAGCAACTACTACTTAAAAACTATAAGTGATATTGATATGGGACTTTTTCTAAAATGATCAGCATGACATGGTGTTGATCTGAGTCGAACATTATTTTGATTC
This sequence comes from Cyrtodaria siliqua, assembly GCA_037043455.1. Lineage (NCBI taxonomy): Eukaryota > Metazoa > Mollusca > Bivalvia > Adapedonta > Hiatellidae > Cyrtodaria > Cyrtodaria siliqua. Next base: position 60,401 of record JAWPHD010009719.1, on the reverse strand, counting down.
GACGTTAAACATGGCTGCCAGTGGCCATCTTTCTTTACATAGCGTTATATTGTAAAAACTTGTAGCGACTACTCCTCTGAAACTACTTGACGGATGTTCATAAAACTTCACAGGAATGTTGCTCTTGATGTCTAGTTGATCCTAGAAAAAATTCAGACTGGCCGGAAATTAAATATGGCCGCCATGGCTAAAAATAGATTTAAAATAAATAAATTTGTAGCGACTACTTCTTGAAAACTGTAAGTGATATTGATATGAGACATTTTCTAAAATGATCAGCATGACATGATGTTGATCCTTGTTGATATTTATTTCGATGCGACTTTAAACATGGCCGCTAGTGGCCATCTTTGTTTACATAGATTTATATTGTAAAAACTTGTAGCGACTACTCCTCTGAAACTTCTAGACGGATTTTCATGAAACTTCACAGGAATGTTGCTCTTGATGTCTAGTTGATCCTAGCACAGTTTCAGGTCGGCCTGAAATTCAAGATGGCCACCACGGCTAAACATAGATTTTTAAAAACAAATTTGTAGCGACTACTTCTTGAAAACTGTTAGTGATATTGATATGGGACTGTTTCTGAAATGATCAGCATGACAAGATGTTGATCCTTGTCGAAAATTATTTTGATTCAACATTAAACATGGCTGCCAGTGGCCATCTTTGTTTACCTAGAGTTATATAGTAAAAACTTCAACTTGTAGCGACTACTCCTCTGAAACTACTTGACAGTTTTTATGAAACTTCACAGAAATGCTGACCTAGCTATCAAAATCTATCAGTAGAGCTTCAAGGTCATTGACCTCTTGATTATTATGTCCTATACTCTGATACCAGAAGCACAACAGCTTTTAAACTTCATAGTTTTGCATTTAGGTCATTTTCTCACAAACTGTATGCATTAGACCTTTCAAACTTTGCTTATAGTTGTATCATGGGTGGTACATCGCAACATGACAAAGCAAATGTGGAAGTGACCTTGACCCTCCAAGCAAAGGGCAGATAACTTACTAATTTTTAGGTTCAAGTTTTGCGTTTAGGTCACTTTTTCACAAACTGTATGCACTAGACCTTTGAAACTTTGCTTCTAGTTGTATCTCGGGTGGTACATGGCAAAGTGACAAAGCAAATGTGGAACTAACCTTGACCCTCGAAGCAAAGGGCAGATAACTTAATAGTTTTTAGGTTCAACTTTTGCGTTTAGGTCACTTTTTCACAAACTTTATGCACTAGACCTTTAAAACTTTGCTTTTAGTTGTATCTTGAGTGGTACATCGCAACGTGACAAAGCAAATGTGGAAGTGACCTTGACCCTCCAAGCAAGGGCAGATAACCTTATTAATTTTTACCTTCAACTTTGGTGTTTAGGTCACTTTTCACAAACTGTATGCACTAAGACCTTTCAAACTTTGCTTATAGTTGTATCTTGAGTGGTACATTGCAACGTGACAAAGCAAATGTGGATGTGACCTTCACCATCCAAGCAAAGGGCAGATAACTTTAATTGTTACATTTACATCACTTTCTCATGAACTAGAATTATACACTAGATGTTTTAAACCTAATTTATAGCTTAATCTTTGGAAGAAAACATATTCTATTTTGACATAGTTGTCTTCGATAGTGCATTTTTTTTTTGGATGCCTGGATTTCATCTGTGACCTTGACCTACTTTTTGGAGCTGATGATTTTTAGCTCTACTGGCCAGAGGCCTTCATTTTTCATCCAATCTTTACCAAACTTTACCAGATTGTTAATATCAATGAAAGCTCGCACAAGTTCGAAAAGCAGCTAGGTCGGACCAATTTCAATTTTTCTTATTTGACGATCATATGCAGCGACATTGAACGTTAGAATATTAACAAGAGCGGTGCCTAACGGGGCAATAATTTATACCCCCATTTCCTTATTTTTTATGTTAAAAGCATTTCCTAGGTGTCAGGTCAATGTAACCCTTACCTTTGACTGTCTAACAAAAAAATAACTGATAGGGGATGTTGTTTAGCCAAGAACACTATTTGTATAAAGTTTCAAGACTGTAGATCAAATATAAGTGAATAACAGCTGAGAAGAAATTTGTCATTATCAGGTCACATTGACCTTGACATCTGACCTACTAAGCTTCAAATTAATAGAGGTTATTGTTTTAACATGGGTACTATTTTTAAGTTTTAAAATTGTAGGTCTAATAGTTACAAGTTACAGTAAGGAAAATGTCTTAGGATTCAGTCATTGCCAGTTTGATGTGACCTTGATGACCTACTGAACCCAAAGTAATAGGCTTCCTCCTCTGACCAAGGGCAATGAACCTGTATAAAGTTTAATAAGTGTGGGTATCATATTTTGGGGATTGTCATTTGTAATGTGTATGTCCATATAAAGACATGGTGACCTTGACTTTTAACCTACTAATCCCAAAAGTGAAATGGTTTCTACTCTCACCTTGGGCAATGTATCTACAAAATTTCATGAGTGTAGTTATCACTTGGAATAAGTACTGGAGACCTTTACTTTTGACCTAGTGACCCCAAAAGCAACAGAGTTCCTCCTCTGACCAAACACAATGTATCTATGAAGTTTCATGACTGTGAGTGTTGTGGTTTTACAGTTAGTTGGCGGAATGTGTATTTCCATATAAGGTCATGGTGACCTTGACAGTAGTCCTACTAACCCCAAAGACAATAAGGTTATTTCTCTTGCCAAGATCCATGCACATACGAAGTCTCATCAGTGGGGGTGTTATGGTTTTAATGTTATCGTGCAGAATGCATATTACCACATAAGGTCATAGCGACCTTGACCATTGATCTGCCAACCCGAATGAAATACAATATTGTTTCTTACCAAGGGCAACCGAGTGTAGCTGTTATCATTTTGAAATTATCCCACAAACTGCCTATTTCCATATAATGTCACAGTGACCTTGACCTTTGAGCAAATGATCCAAAATCAGTAGGGTTCCTCCTCTCAACAAAGTCAATATGAAGTTTCATGAGTGTAGATGTTACGGTTTTGAAGTTATCATGTGGAATTCGTATTTCCATGTAAGGTCAATGACCTTGACCTTTGACCCCAACAGCAATATAGTTCCTGCTTTCAACAATGGTGATGAACCTATGAAATTTCATAAGTGTAGGTGTTATGGTTTTGAAGTTATCATATGGAAATCATGCTTCCATATAAGGTGATGGTGACCTTGACCTTTGAACTACTGACCTCAAACACAGTAGGGTTTCTCCACTCACTATGGGAAATGTATGTATGAAGTTTTAAAAGTGCAGGTGTTTCAATTTTAAAGTTACCATGAGGAATGCATTTTTCTATATAAGATGACAGTGACCTTGACTTTTGACCTACTGACCCAAAAAGAAATAGGGTTCCTCCTTTCACCTAGGGCAATTTACCTATACATTTTTATAAGTGTAGGTAAAATCAAAGTTCTTGCGCGGAAGGCATATTTCCATATAAGGTCAGTGTGACCTTGACCTTTGACCTACTTGCCCCAAAAGCAATAGAATTCCTTCTCTCAACTAAGGCAATGTACCTATGAAGTTTTATGAGTGTAGGTGTTATGGTTTTGTAGTTACTTTGCGGAATGCATATTTCCATATAAAGTCACCGTGACCTTGACCTTTGACCTACTGGCTCCAAAAACAACAGGATATAATGTACAATGACAATGTACAATGAAGTTTTTGTTTTTTCCATATAAGGTCACCGTTCGGTGGTGGGTGGTGGGGGCATAAAAAAACTTTACATGAGCCAATTTATTAGGCCAGGTACAATTGGCAAGGTACTGTGGATTTTTTTGTTTGTTTATATGGTGTTTTTCGTCATTTTCAACACGTAAGGTTATATATGATGGTTTTTTGTGGTGGAGCAGGATCATTCAATACATTGATATTGAGTCTTTGATACTTGGTCATATGTATGGTTGGCATTTTTGGTTAGGTAAGTTAACCCCAGTTAACTTTTTCTGATAACTTTTAGTTTCTTTGTTTGATACTTGATCATATGTATTGTTGGCATTGGCCGACATCACTGAATGACAAAAATTACCATGGTCATGGTCATATTTTGAGTTATTTTTCCGAGATGTAACCTTACTTAGGTAACAACCTTGGTTTGGTAACTTAACCTCAGTTAACTTAATGATTGCCTGGCTTTAAGTATTTGATACTTGGTCATATGTATGTTGGTATTGGTGGATGACAATGCAAAATATGACCTTGACCAAAATATGACCTTGACCTTGTTTTTTTTTATTTTCCGACAACTACACCCTGGTTAAATCACTTAACCTCAGTAACTTAACTTCTTATGATTACTTCGCTTTCTTGGTCATATGAAGTGTTGTCTTTGGTGGACATCATTTAAGCACAAATTTATAGAGGATCTTACATGAGTACTCCTTCATTATTGAATTTATTAAATGAGTTGACAAAATGATATAATGTGAGGCTCTTGCTGAGCATTATATCATTTTTGCTAACGAATTTAATAAACTTTTATTGCATTTTGCCTGTCGCTTTAACATGCGAAACCGAAATAAACCGTGGGAATTGTATCATATTCATTATCGATTTTTTTTTGCATGCTTATATAACTAGTGGTATATCGAAAATGTAGAATGGTGTTATTCCACTCCCACACCGTAAGTTATGTGATAAAATAAAATATTTCATAGGCGGTTTGCTGCGGTGGGCGAGTCACCCTCAAACCGAGGTCTTAATAAATGTAAGCCTTTTGTATTATATAATCTTCATGGTTTGAAGGACAAGTAATGTTTTTTCTAGATATTGCCACTCCTGGACTTCTACATTGTCACCTTTTAGCACAACAGTTTCTTTTGACAAGTTGTACTGAAATATCTTCATCTATAATCATGAAAACAGAATTGTCTCCCTTATCAATGAAGATACTTTCAATATTGTCAGAATAAGTATATTCTATAATCTTTCTTTACCACAGGTACTCGGATACCCTACATGGATTCCGCCATCCACTGATACAAGCTGCTGGATGATTATAGTTGGGGAGACCTGAAGTTGGTTGTGTAGTGTTGTTCAGGTTTGACGATAGTTGACTCTTTGCCTTTCAAGTAAGTAAAAAACTTGAAGATAAATACAAATGTTCAAGGATTTTTTTTTTTCAGTGCTTCAAAAACAGTCAAAGGCCATGTTTCCCTGTGATAATTTAAAAAAACAAAAAAACTTGAAGAGACACATTTAAAAAATTGTTCTTTTAATATCCAAAAAACCTTTTATCTCGACTATTCGAAGAATAATAAGAGAGCTTATGTAATCACGTCGGCGTCCCAGTCCATTTTGAGTTCTGCGTGTAAGCTGTGTTTACAGGTCTATCTCTTAGATAAAAATAAAGACGTTTTAATAGCTTTAGAAAGAGAGTTCGAACTCTAGCAACCCAACTGAGACTATCTGATGGACGGCTGTTTCAATCCTTGATTGTAGGGGAAAAGAAAGACCACTTTCATAAATCATAGCAAGATGTTGGGAATTGAAAGGATTGTGGAAGCATATGTCTGGTGAGACAGCGGCGTGGAACCTATCTATTTTTTTTAATGGCTTCTAGCTGATTGTTGATCATGATCAGTCTTAAGCTAAAAACCTGTCTGCGATTTTCCAGGCTCTTCAAGTTTGTCTTATATCATCTCAACGATGCTTGATCTATCACTGTAGTGATTGGTGACCATTTGCACTGTCAGCCTTTATACCATCTCGAGCTTGTATGCATCTGGTTTGCTTGGGCCTTGACTTGGACAGATCTGATGTTGAAGTTTCATATGACTGGAATCTGATGGTCGATTAGTCCATACAAATGTTGTGCATCCTAATTCTAAATATTGTGCTGAAGTCACATGCTGCAGGACTTGTTTGTGTAGAACATTATCAGTCGTGGATGATGTCGCTTCTCTTTCTGGTAATGGTAAGGATGTTACATATGTCCGGGTGAAAGGCCATTTTCCGTCTCATCTATCAAGTCAATGTTGTGGGTATGTCGTTGATGTAGAAATAGATAGGCTTGGTCCTAGTACTATCCTTGTCCTAGTACTATATACTTATCCCTGAGGTACTCCTGATTCAACGCTGGTCTTGTCCAACGATTATTCCCCAGCAACAACTACCTATGATCTGTTAGAAACGCATTTATCTATCTAGTGGTTTCCCTCATATTCCATACATAGTGGCGGAGTTTGTGCATTAGCTTGATGTAACTGACTTTATAAAATACCTTGAAGTTCATAATAAGGATGCCTGTCTGTTTGTCATTTTCCATGTTTGCTGTTATGTCGTCTGTGAATTTCAGCAGCTGTGTTTTACATGATCTGTCCTTGTACAAGTCGTGCTGCAATAAGTAATAGATCTATAGAGTCTGGTCTCAGACTCTATCTTTTTTGTAGCATGGTGTACTTAGTAACACTGTGAGGTCATAGTGACCGTACTCTAAATTCCAATATCTGGTAGTTGTAGTACGGTATAGCCACGCCCCTTTAGTTACCCTAAATTAAACGATTTAGTGCTCTGCATTCATCAAAGGAAATGTCACCGACCATGCTACATTTTGTAGCACACACATATCAGAGAGATGGGCCTAAAAGAAGAGGATGTCGTGTTTAGCTGCATATTCATGGCTGATTGCAATGTGTTTGAGGATTTTGTAGTACACACATATCAGAGAGATGGGCCTATAGTTCTCTACCTGGTACTTCTGTCCTTTTTTGAAGGCTGGTGTTATAAGAGCTGTTTTCTATGTATCTGGGAACTCACCTCTGTCTGAAGATGGTATATGTGAGATCTGCTGTTGGTTTTATATTGTCAGTACTAGCTGCTTTGTGTGAATTGAAGCTGTTTAGAAGTTTCTGCACTTCATTTCTGTTGATGTCTATATCTGGGACAGTAGAGAAGTCTCCTGAGCTTTTCAAAAACATTTCTCATAATTGTGGATTCCTCTAAATGAATTTAAATTGTCAATCTAGGATGCCAGTTTTACATTGTCTTTAAGTGCTGTGATGTTGCTGTTGTATGCCTATTTGTGTTTAATGTATGTCCAAAAACCATATCATTGAGGTTCCTTTGTTTGGTTCTTCTGGTGTTTAGGCCTTCTAGTTTCAGAATGATTGACTCCTCCTGTGTATGACCAATATGTTTTCTTTGAAAAAGATGTTTGGTGGTTTTAAATTTAATAGTATGCTTCTTGTCTGCTGATTTTTTCTTTTTCTTGTATAGCCTGTGAGGCTTTTTCATTAAAACTTTAATTTCTGTGGTGATCCATAAGGAAATTCATTGTAATATTTTATTTTTTAATATTGTCCAGTTTCCATATTTATTGTTAAGGGTAGCACCAGGAACCTCTAATACTTTTTACTCCCTGGCAATTCCACATTAGGTGATTCCTCTGCAGACCTTGAGCTGACTAAGGTTTCTAGTTCTCTGTGTAGCTCTAAATATAATAGTCCCTCTGCCATTATACAAGTCCCTAACAATGCTGCTCGCATGCGTACTCAAGTTATATAGCCCCTATCAGAGCCTCACAATGGTGCAGTTCTAAGGGCTAAAGTCCACCTGTCATTGTGCAAAGAGGAGAATTCCCTCAATGAAACAACATTATGTCTGCACTTGGATTTCTAGTTCTTTCACCAAGGGCACAGTAGAGTGTGAACTTGTTCACTTTCCAAAGCCCACTTTATAGATTTTGTACAACTCCACATGATTTTATAAGCAAGATAAATAATACCCAAATTTTACAAAATTGCTTACTTTAAATTTGTAAATATTAATATGCAGCTAGGGTATGTGCACATTTCTGTATAATAAATATGGTTTCTCTAATGCTAACGTAAACTCTTAGCTAACGTGAACATTAAACCCTTTGTGATTAAGAATGTTGTTGATGATATATATGTAATCAATCTTGATGGTTTGGCGACAATGGCATATAAATAACAAATGTAGTTTCCAACAGAGGCATATGTGTCCCTGTTTTCAATGAACAATTGCATAACCATAACAATTAGTTTTTTCCTTGAATTATAACTGTGCATCAATATCATGTAATTTAAAGGAATTTCATCAGGATTGGTAGTTTTTCAGAATCGTTTAAAACACTATTTCTGAATTAAATAGATAAAAATGAACTAAATAAGCCAAAAGAAATTACACTGAACAAATAAAAAACCTGAAGAAGGTATTTCCTAACTACGGTTATGCCCGAGGGTTATTTATTCTAAACTAAGTAACAAATTTGTAAAGTATTGCAATGCGAGCATCGTGGTTAGATTAGGCAATAGGTATTCCATGTGACAACTGTTTATAATTTTGGTATATTTAGCCCCCAAATCCTGATGGACCCTTTAAGAGATATTGCAAGTTCTTTATTTATATATATATATATAGAACTGATTAATATTTTAGATAAACTATGATATGTACTTTTTTTTTTAATCACATTGATTTTAACTGCAATATTTATTAGCTCTTATTATGGCTGAAGGCCAGGCGATTCAGCCACCAAATGTGTCAAAATGTTTATCATTAGAACCTTTTGGACACTATATACATCCTTAAACTAGTAGATTTATACAGGTCCTCTTTGGGGTCCTGTTTTAGTTGTTCTTATAAAATACAGATTTTGATGAGCATATTCATATTGCATCTATTGACAGTGTTAAAATTAGCTTCATACCTTCTTATAAATAAAATAAATGCTGTTTTCTAGGTCAATATTGCAAATTCTGTTTAGCAATACACTTGTCATCAGTGCCCCAGATATGCACTTTACTCAGTTAAGCCTTAACCCGCAGGCTGATCAGGGTTTACAATGTGTGGCTGCTGATCAACCATTTTCCTCAAAACACCCCTTTATCACATAAATGGAATGGTCTTAATTCAAAGAAAGAACAGTCCCATTATATATATGTAGCAGGTTAAGGGTTAAATATAGTCAGTTCCCAAATAATTTTCATCTCACATCTCAGAAGACGCTAACACTCAATAAAACTTTATACATGTATTCACTTTCATTTCGTACAGACAAGTTTCATAACTCTGTCATGAACGTTGTAAAATTATGCCCATTATTTTTCCAATAAATAGACAAGGGCTTGAAAGTCGAGCACACTGTCATCTGACAGCTCTTGTTTGGTTTTTTTCCGAGTTATTGATTATTTTCAATTATTTTCAATTTGAGTGAAATACCATTACAGTTGCAAATGCTATCTAGGGCACTGAAGTCATTGCTAGACTTGAATAAATATCAAAAATAACATGTATTAGAAATTAAACGAATGCCACCAGCTGAAACGAGCCCATAATTCTGCGAAAAGTTAATGGACCGGAACAGCATGACGAAATGATAACTAGACTTCATACTGATATTTCCTACTACATCAAAAGCTGTTGAGATGTTCAGGAGGAGTAGCCATATTGATTTGCTAGACTAGAATTAAGATATTGAGTTACCTTCGAATTAAATCTATTGACATTGTTAAAATTATTCCAATAGCAGCATAAGATATGAATTAAAAAATACTGTTTTCTTAACTCACAATAATTGTAAATTCTTTCTAGTAATATTTATTTGTGTAGTTACTAGACTTGACTAAAGATGATAAATTATATATTCATATTAATATCTGTTGAAAATGTGAATCCAATAGCAGCAAAAGTTCTTAAAAATTAAATAAAAAAAATGTTGTAAATTATGCCTATCAATATATGTTTATGTGCCGATTAAAAGTATAGAATTTTCAATGGTTTTTAAAATACCCTTGCTCATTCATGCAATTCATGCGATGTCAGACACTGCAGTATTCCACGAACCTGTGACTCGGGTCTTATAGATATGTTGAATTATTTACCAAACAACACAAATTTCTGTTTTGGTATAAAGACATATTGTAAGTTCAGTCTAGGAAATATGTATTTCCATTGTTGCAAGACTAGAACAAACAATGTGGACTACACTTATATCACATTTACTGACACATGTAAAAATGATTCCAATAATGGTATTGATATGTATATGGAAAGAAAACAAAATGCAGTTTTCTTTAGTAAATATTGTAAATTCTGTCAAGTAATATTTATTTGTGTTTTTGCTAGACTTGAATAAAGATGTTGAATTGGATTCTTATGGCAACAATTGATAATGTTAAAACAATTCTAATTATAATACAGGCAAATGCTCTTTTATGTTGAGTAATATTTGTGTTTTTGCTGGACTTAAATATATTGAATTGCATTCTTATTACATTAATTGGGAATATTAAAATGATTCTAATATCAGCAAATCTTCCATTCTACTATAGAATTTGCAGCAATTCTGCAGATGTGCAGATAAGAAAGTTCTAGGTCCATTCTCCATGTTTTATCTTGATGTAAATGGAGGAAGAGCCTTGTGCCATATAACATTTCATGTGTTGTTGCTCCTTAAAACCCAATTCAATTAAATTAGCAAATCTTTTGATAAATTGAAAACAAATGCTGCTTTTGTATGTTGTAAATTCTGTCTTGCAATATTTATTTGTGTTATTGCTGGACTAGAACAAAGGTTTTGAATAACATAGATATTGCATCAACATAAAATGTTAAAATTATTCCAATAATAGCATAACTTTTTACGCCCCTGCTATTTGAAGAATTGTGTAAGGGCATATATATAGTATTACCCTTGTCCGTCCATCTATTCTTGCGTCCGTCAGTGTGCCTGTATCATAAATGGACTTAACTTTGATAATTGTTATCCAATCTTCTCTAAACTTGGTCAAATGGTATATGGGCACAATGTCATGATCAGGTATCCAATTAATATCAGAAAGGTAAAAGCCTTATTAAAATGTGGAGTAATAGTGGGGGCATCCATGTCCTATGGCTCAAATTATAAGTAATAATGCATGCGATGTCAGACACTGCAGTATTCCACGAACATGTGACTCTGGTCTTACAGATCTAGTGAATTATTTACCAAACAATCTACACAAATTGCTATTTTGCTATAGAGAATATATTGTAAGTTCAGTCTAGGAAATATGTATTTCCATTTTTGCAAGACTAGAACAAACAATGTGCACTACACTTATATAACATTTGTTGACACATGTTAAAATGATTCAAATAATGGCATTAATATGTATATGGAAAGGAAACGAAATGCAGTTTTCAGTCAATATTGTAAATTCTGTCAAGTAATGTTTATTTGTGTTGTTGCTAGACTTGAATAAAGATGTTGAATTGGATTCTTATTGCAACAATTGACAATGTTAAAATGATTCTAATATCAGCATATCTTCCATTCTACTATAGAATTTGCAGCAATTCTGCAGATCTGCAGATAAGAAAGTTCTAGGTCCATTCTCCATGTTTTATCTTGATGTAAATGGAGGAAGAGCCTGGTGCCATATAACCTTTCATGTGTTGTTGCTCCTTAAAACCCAATTCAATTCAATTAGCAAATCTTCTTATAATTTGAAGAAAAAAAAATGCTGTTTTTGTACGTTGTAAATTCTGTCTTGCAATATTTATTTGTGTTATTGCTGGACTAGAATAAAGGTTTTGAATAACATAGATATTGCATCAACTAGCATAACTTTTTACGCCCCTGCCATTCGAAGAATTGTGTCATGGGCATATATATAGTATTACCCTTGTCCGTCCATCTATTCTTGTGCCAGTCAGTGTGCCTGTATCGTAAATGTTGTCTGGACTTAACTTTGATAATTGTTATCCAATCTTCTCTAAACTTGGTCAAATTGTATATGGGCACAATGTCTTGGCCAGGTATCCAATTAATATCAGAAAGGTAATAGCCTTATTAAAATGTGGAGTAATAGTGGGGGCATCCATGTCCTATGGCTCAAATTATAGGTAATAATGCATGCGATGTCAGACACTGCAGAATTCCACGAACATGTGACTCTGGTCTTACAGATCTAGTGAATTATTTACCAAACAATCTACACAAATTGCTGTTTTGCTATAGAGAACATATTGTAAGTTCAGTCTAGGAAACATGTATTTCCATTTTTGCAAGACTAGAACAAACACTTTGGACTACACTTACATAACATTTGTTGACACATGTTAAAATGATTCCAATAATGGCATTAATATGTATATGGAAAGAAATAAAAATGCAGTTTTCTTCAGTAAATATTGTAAATTCTGTCAAGTAATATTTATTTGTGTTTTTGCTAGACTTGAATAAAGATGTTGAATTGGATTCTTATTGCAACAATTGACAATGTTAAAATAATTCTAATAATAGTATAGCTTCTTATAAATACAGACAAATGCTATTTTACGTCTAGACATATTTCTGTTGTTACTAGACTTAAATATATTGAATTGCATACTTATTATATCAATTGAGAATGATAAATGATTCTAATATCAGCGTATCTTCCAGTGTAAATGGAGTGTCTATTATAGAATTTGCAACAATTCTGCAGATCTGCAGGTAAAAAAGTTCTAGGCCCTTTCTCCATGTTTTATCTTGATGTAAATGGAGGAAGAGCTTGGCACGTTGATTCCTGTTAGGTGCCATATAACCTTTCAAATCTTCTTATAAATTGAAAACAAATGCTGCTTTTGTATGTTGTAAATTCTGTCTTGCAATATTTATTTGTGTTTTTGCTGGACTAGAATAAAGGTTTTGAATAACATAGATATTGCATGAATTTAAAATGTTAAAATTATTCTAATAATAGCATAACTTTTTACGCCCCTGCTATTCGAAGAATTGTGTAAGGGCATATATATAGTATTACCCTTGTCCGTCCATCTATTCTTGCGCCAGTCAGTGTGCCTGTATCGTAAATGTTGTCTGGACTTAACTTTGATAATTGTTATCCAATCTTCTCTAAACTTGGTCAAATTGTATATGGGCACAATGTCTTGGCCATGTATCCAATTAATATCAGAAAAGTAATAGCCTTATTAAAATGTGGAGTAATAGTGGGGGCATCCATGTCCTATGGCTCAAATTATAGGTAATAATGCATGCGATGTCAGACACTGCAGTATTCCACGAACATGTGACTCTGGTCTTACAGATCTAGTGAATTATTTACCAAACAATCTACACATATTGCTGTTTTGCTATAGAGAACATATTGTAAGTTCAGTCTAGGAAATATGTATTTCCATTTTTGCAAGACTAGATCAAACAATGTGGACTACACTTATATAACATTTGTTGACACATGTTAAAATGATTCAAATAGTGACATTAATATGTATATGGAAAGGAAACAAAATGCAGTTTTCTTCAGTCAATATTGTAAATTCTGTCAAGTAATGTTTATTTGTGTTGTTGCTAGACTTGAATAAAGATGTTGAATTGGATTTTTATTGCAGCAATTGAGAAAATTAAAATGATTCTAATATCAGCATATCTTCCATTCTACTATAGAATTTACAGCATTTCTGCAGATCTGCAGATAAGAAAGTCCTAGGTCCATTCTCCATGTTTTATCTTGATGTAAATGGAGGAAGAGCCTGGTGCCATATAACCTTTCATATGTTGTTGCTCTTTAAAACCCAATTCAATTCAATTAGCAAATCTTCTTATAAATTGAAAACAATATGCTGTTTTTGTATGTTGTAAATTCTGTCTTGCAATATTTATTTGTGTTATTGCTGGACTAGAATAAACGTTTTGAATAACATAGATATTGCATCAACATAAAATGTTAAAATTATTCTAATAATAGCATAACTTTTTACGCCCCTGCTATTCGAAGAATCGTGTAAGGGCATATATATGGTATTACTCTTGTCCGTCCATCTATTATTGCGTCAGTCAGTGTGTCTGTATCATAAATGTTGTCAGGACTTAACTTTGATAATTGTTATCCAGTTTTCTCTAAACTTGGTCAAATTGTATATGGGCACAATGTCTTGGCCAGGTATCCAATTAATATCACAAATGTAATAGCCTTATTAAAATGTGGAGCAATAGTGTGGGTATCCATGTCCTATGGCTCAAATTATAGGTAATAATGCATGCGATGTCAGACACTGCAGTATTCCACGAACATGTGACTCCGGTCTTACAGATCTAGTGAATTATTTACCAAACAATCTACACAAATTGCTGTTTTGCTATAAAGAACATATTGTAAGTTCAGTCTAGGAAATATGTATTTCCATTTTTGCAAGACTAGAACAAACAATGTGCACTACACTTATATAACATTTGTTGACACATGTTAAAATGATTCAAATAATGGCATTAATATGTATATGGAAAGGAAACAAAATGCAGTTTTCTTCAGTCAATATTGTAAATTCTGTCAAGTAATGTTTATTTGTGTTTTTGCTAGACTTGAATAAAGATGTTGAATTGGATTCTTATTGCAACAATTGACAATGTTAAAATAATTCTAATAATAGTATAGCTTCTTATAAATACAGACAAATGCTGTTTTACGTCTAGACATATTTCTGTTGTTGCTAGACTTAAATATATTGAATTGCATACTTATTATATCAATTGAGAATGATAAATGATTCTAATATCAGCGTATCTTCCAGTGTAAATGGAGTGTCTATTATAGAATTTGCAACAATTGTGCAGATCTGCAGGTAAAAAAGTTCTAGGCCCATTCTCCATGTTTTATCTTGATGTAAATGGAGGAAGAGCTTGGCACGTTGATTCCTGTTAGGCGCCATATAACCTTTCATATGTTTGTTCTCCTTAAAACCCAATTCAATTCAAATCTTCTTATAACGTGAGAAAAAAATGCCGTTTTCGTATGTTGTAAATTGTGTATAGCAATATTTTATTTGTGTTGTTGCTAGTCTTGAATAAAGGTTTTGAATAAGATTCATATTGCATGAATTGAAACTGTTAAAATTATTTTAATAACAGCATGACTTTCTATAAATTAAAAACAATGGCTCATATTATAGGTAATAATTCATGCGATGTCAGACACTGCAGGATTCCACGAACTTGTGAATCAGGTCTTACAGATATAGTGAATTATTTACCAAACAATCTACACAAGTTGCTGTTTTGCTATAAAGACATATTGTAAGTTCAGTCTAGGAAATATGTAATTCCATTGTTGCAAGACTAGAACAAACAATGTGGACTACACTAATATAACATTTATTGACACATGTTAAAAATGATTCCAATAATGGCATTTCTATTGATATAAAATGAAAAAAATGCAGTTTCTTACATCAGTATTGTCAATTCTGTCGAATAATATTTATGTTGTTGCTAGACATTAATAAGATGTTGAACTGCATTCATTTTGCAACAATTGACATTGTTAAAATAATTCTAATAATAGCATAACGTCTTATTAATATAATCAAATGCTGTTTTATGTCTAGTAAAATGTATGTCTAGTAAGATTTATTAGTGTTGCTAGACTTAAGTATGTTAAATTGCATTCTAATTGCATCAACTGAAAATGATTCAAATGTCAGCATATCTTATGATAAATTGAAACAAAATGCCGTAATTTCTTCCGTTTTGTTGTAATTTCTGTCTTGACACATGTTAAAATGATTCCAATAATGGCATTAATATGTATATGGAAAGAAAACAAAATGCAGTTTTCTTCAGTAAATATTGTAAATTCTGTCAAGCAATATTTATTTGTGTTGTTGCTAGTCTTGAATAAAGATGTTGAATTGGATTGTTATGGGAACAATAGATGTTGATTTACATATATAGTTTATATTACTACTATATCATCCCTTATTTTTTAATAGTTTTATCTTGATATATCGACATTAATTTTTAATTAATCCTTCATTTCTTCATCTTTCGTCAGTTTTTGCGCACAATATGACCTTTTTATGTGTCAACGTGCCGTAAAACACCATTCATTCATTCATTTTAAAACAATTCTAATAATAACATAACTTCTTATAAAAACAGGCAAATGCTGTTATATGTCGAGTAATATTTGTGTTGTTGCTAGACTTAAATATATTGAATTGCATTCTTATTACATTAATTGAGAATATTAAAATGATTCTAATATCAGCATATCTTCCATTCTACTATAGAATTTGCAGCAATTCTGCAGATGTGCAGATAAGAAAGTTCTAGGTCCATTCTCCATGTTTTATTTTGATGTAAATGGAGGAAGAGCCTGGTGCCATATAACCTTTCATGTGTTGTTGCTCCTTAAAACCCAATTCAATTCAATTAGCAAATCTTCTTATAAATTGAAAACAATATGCTCTTTTTTTATGTTGTAAATTCTGTCTTGCAATATTTATTTGTGCTATTGCTGGACTAGAATAAAAGTTTTGAATAACATAAATATTGCATCAACATAAAATGGTAAAATTATTCTGATAATAGCATAACTTTTTCGCCCCTGCTATTCAAAGAATCGAGTAAGGGCATATATATAGTATTACCCTTGTCCGTCCATCTATTATTGCGTCAGTCAGTGTGTCTGTATTGTAAATGTTATCTGGACTTAACTTTGATAATTGTTATCCAATCTTCTCTAAACTTGGTCAAATTGTATATGGGCACAATGTCTTGGCCAGGTATCAAATTAATATCACAAATGTAATAGCCTTATTAAAATGTGGAGCAGTAGTGGGGGTATCCATGTCCTATGGCTCAAATTATAGGTAATAATGCATGCGATGTCAGACACTGCAGTATTCCACAAACATGTGACACCGGTCTTACAGATCTAGTGAATTATTTACTAAACAATCTACATAAATTGCTGTTTTGCTATAAAGAACATATTGTTAGTTCAGTCTAGGAAATATGTATGTCCATTTTTGCAAGACTAAAACAAACAATGTGCACTACACTTATATAACATTTGTTGACACATGTTAAAATGATTCAAATAATGGCATTAATATGTATATGGAAAGGAAACAAAATGCAGTTTTCTTCAGTCAATATTGTAAATTATGTCAAGTAATGTTTATTTGTGTTTTTGCTAGACTTGAATAAAGATGTTGAATTGGATTCTTATTGCAACAATTGACAATGTTAAAATAATTCTAATAATAGCTTAGCTTCTTGTAAATACAGACAAATGCTGTTTTATGTCTAGACATATTTCTGTTGTTGCTAGACTTAAATATATTGAATTGCATACTTATTATATCAATTGGGAATGATAAATGATTCTAATATCAGTGTATCTTCCAGTGTAAATGGAGTGCCTATTATATAATTTGCAACAATTCTGCAGATCTGCAGGTAACAAAGTTTTAGGCCCATTCTCCATGTTTTATCTTAATGTAAATGGAGGAAGAGCCTGGCACGTTGATTCCTGTTAGGCACCATATAACCTTTCATATGTTTGTTCTCCTTAAAACCCAATTCAATTCAAATCTTCTTATAAAGTGAGAAAAAAATGCCGTTTTCGTATATTGTAAATTGTGTCTAGCAATATTTTATTTGTGTTGTTGCTAGTCTTGAATAAAGGTTTTTAATAACATTCATATTGCATGAATTGAAACTGTTAAAATGATTTTAATAACAGCATGACTTTCTATAAATTTAAAACAATGGCTGATATTACAGGTAATAATTCATGCGATGTCAGACACTGCAGGATTCCACGAACCTGTGACTCAGGTCTTACAGATATAGTGAATTATTTACCAAACAATCTACACAAGTTGCTGTTTTGCTATAAAGACATATTGTAAGTTCAGTCTAGGAAATATGTATTTCCATTGTTGAAAGACTAGAACAAACAATGTGGACTACACTTATATAACATTTATTGACACATGTTAAAATGATTCCAATAATGGCATTTCTATTGATATAAAATGAAAAAAATGCAGATTCTTACATCAGTATTGTCAATTCTGTCGAATAATATTTATGTAGTTGCTAGACATTAATAAGATGTTGAACTGCATTCATTTTGCAACAATTGACAATGTTAAAATAATTCTAATAATAGCATAACGTCTTATAAATACAATCAAATGCTGTTTTATGTCTAGTAAAATGTATGTCTAGTAAGATTTATTAGTGTTGCTAGACTTAAGTATGTTAAATTGCATTATTATTGCATCAACTGAAAATGATTCAGATGTCAGCATATCTTATGATAAATTGAAACAAAATGCTGTAATTTCTTCCGTTTTGTTGTAATTTCTGTCTTGACACATGATACAATGATTCCAATAGAAGTTAAATTTCTTATAAATACAATTCTGTCTTTTGTTAGTATTGTAAATTCTGTCTGGCAATATTTATGTGTTGTTGCTAGACTTTAAGAAAGATTTTGAATAACATAAAATGATTCTAATAAAAGCATAACTTTTTATCCCCCTGCCATTCGAAGAATGGTGGAAGGGCATATAGTGTTACCCCTGTCTGTCTGTGTCAAAAATGTTGTCCAGACTCTGACTTTGTTATCCAGTCTTCTCTAAACCTAGTCAAATTGTATATGGGCACAGTCCAGAGTTATGGCCCTTGGAATAGTAAACATTCACAAAATGTTGTCCGGACTATTACTTGGGTAATTGTTATCCAGTCTTCTTCAAACTTGGTCAAATTGTATATGAGCACAGTGTCTCAACTAAGTTTGATAATCAGATTCCTCATCACATTAATTCCAGATTTATGCCCTTTGGAATTGTAAAAAATGACACGCAAAAAGTCAGAAAGGTAATTTCCTTATTAATATGTGAAGCAATATCAGGGGCATCCTTGTCCTATGGACACACTTCTAGTTATGAATTAAAAACAATGGCTGAGATTATAGGTAATAATTCATGCGATGTCAGACGCTGCAGTATTACGTGAACCTGTGACTCATTAAGGTCTTATATATCTAGTGAAATCAGTTACCAAACAATCTAAACAAATTGCTGTTTTGCTATAAAAACATTATTGTAAGTTCAGTCTAGGAAATATGTATTTCCACTGTTTCAAGAATAGAACAAACAATTTAGACTTCATTCATTTAGCATTACTTGACACATGTTAAAATGATTCCAATAACAGCATTACTTTTTATATAAAACGAAAAAAGAAAAGAAAAGGAAAGCAGTTTTTTTTCCATCCAATATTGTAAATTCCATCAAATAATAGTTATTTGTGTTGTTGCTAAACTTGAATATAGATGTTAATTTGCATTCATATAGCAACAGTTGACAGTGTTAACATAATTATAATAATAGCATATCCAAATGTTGTTTTATGTCTAGTTATATGTATTTGTATTGTTGCTAGACTTAAATAAATATGTTGAATTGCATTCATATTGCTTCAGTTGACAATGTTAAAATGATTTTAATATCAACATATCTTGTGATAAATAGATAAAAATGTTGTTTTCTTCAGTTATGTTGTAAATTCTGTCTAGCAATGTTTATGTTGTGTTGCTGCTAGATCTGAATAAAGGTTTTGAGTAATATTCATATTCTATAAATTAAAATTAAAGGATTCGAATGATATAATTATAATTCATGCGATGTCTGATGCTGCAGTATTCTGCAAACCTGTGACTCACGTCTTCATATATATAATGGACTGTTCTTTCTTTGAAATTAAGACCATTCCATTTATGTGACAAAGGGGTGTTTTGGAGGAAATTACTGATCAGCAGCCGGAAATTGTAAATACTGATCAGCCGGCGAGTGATCTGGGTTTACAATGGACGCAAAGGCTATTATAGTCATGCTTAGCGGGTTAAGGGTTAAAATGATTCCAATAATATAACATTGTTAATTACAAAGATTCCTAAAGACAATATAATTGTAAGTTCAGTTGAGCATTATTGATGTTTATTGTTGCTGGACTAGAACACAGACTTTGATCTGCATTTATTTAGCATTATTAGACAATGTTTAAATGATTCCAATAGAAGCATTACTT
Organism: Cyrtodaria siliqua; assembly: GCA_037043455.1. Lineage (NCBI taxonomy): Eukaryota > Metazoa > Mollusca > Bivalvia > Adapedonta > Hiatellidae > Cyrtodaria > Cyrtodaria siliqua. The sequence continues at coordinate 40,529 of JAWPHD010009719.1, read as the reverse complement.
TTTATAAATACACCCAAATGCTAATTTTTTTTTCTTCTCAATTTTGTAAATTTTACTTAGCAATACATCTTCAGCTCGACTGTTCAAAGAATGAGAGAGCTATGTAATGACTGTGGCATCGGCGTCACTTTCTACCTCAAGTTGTGCATGTGGACTGTGTTTATGGTTCCACCTCTTACATTCCTTGTCCTAGCTCAACCAAATCTTATTATGGGCTTCCTTATAAATATTTCCAGACATAAAACCGGGTTCTATAACAAATTATTGCCCTTTTTATACTTAGAAAAAATTGGTTCAAGTTTTGTATTTAAGCTCGTCAACATTATAATAGTCTTTTTAAAAAAAAAGAATTTCATCATATCTCAGAATCCCCCCAAAAAATTCAGTAAGACATCACATGTGTGCTGACTGTCAGAACTCATAGAGATGAGTGCCATAATTCTGTCTTGCAATTAAGCAGAAATATGCACTTAAACATAGTTTCCCAATAGATAGACAAGGCCTTGAAAGTCGAGTGTCTGTACTGACAGGCAGTGCCTCTTGTTTCCTTAGAAGTAAAATTGTAAGTTAAATTTAGCAATATTTAGTGTTTGTTAAATGTATCATACAAAAAAATGCTGTTTTTCTATAAAGAACAACAATACTATTTTATACATGATGAAATTATGGTTATGGAATTATGGGTATTTAGACTGGTTATGAAATTATGGGTAGATTATAAACTAGATTATATATATGTTTTTTACTAAGCATGGAAACTACACGTGTTCAAAATACATGTGTAGATAAAAATGGTAAAAACGGTGTTCAAAATGTAAATTATTATGACACATATAAAATTAACCTTCAATTTATTGACCCCGTGTGGTACCCGGGCAAAGAATAGAGCCACTGCAGATCCCGTTAGAGGGGTAGGCAGAGGGGTAATTTTATAATTTTTTGTTCACTAGAGCAGTGGCAGAAAAACAATAAACAATAAAATCCATATTTTATTTCAATGTAAATGGAGGATGAGCCCCTGTTAGGCACCATATAACCTTTCATGTGTTGGTGCACCTTAAAACCCTATTCAATTCAACTAAATTTATTGTTTCTTTTTAAGATTACATGATTTAAAAATAGTTAACATTTATTAAGATTTAAAGTGTCCTTGATATGGTAGCATTAGATGGAGTTTATATGCATCATTAACATGTAAAATATTGGGGATAGGGGTTGGGGTGGAATCTGTTTTATAAGAGCAAGCACTGCCCGAGCATATTATTGTTCTAACTAAACTTGCGTAACATACAAGATAATACAATTTATTATGCCCTCCACCATGATAGTGGATTGGCATTTAAATAAATATGAAAAGGGGTCCCTTGGATGCAACAAACACAAACAAGAGATATAAGTAGCAGATTGAGTTTTATTGTCTCTGTTTGGTAATATAAGGTTCAAACACCTCTTCTGGCCACTAGCATGGGCTTCAGCAGTATTCTACCTTAAAGACACAAAGATTTGGCCCAAAGGACCAGTTAGTGAACAGCTGCTGATTTGTAGTCGGGGGGGGGGCAACTTTTTACAACTGCCACAGAGCACTAAACAAGTTCTCTAAAGGTCGTTCACTTCTTTTACATGTCTTTTTACAACTGCCCTCTGAAGGTCACACAGCATTACCTTGTCCTACTCTCCATTTATGTACTTTTTTTGGATGGCGGGAGGTATACAGTACTGGTTGTACACAGGAAATGTTTGGTCTGTCTCCACTACTAAAAAAATGATTGTCATATATAGCCTAAAATGTGCTGAAAATGACTTAAAACACCATTCAAACAACCAACCAACCATTTGTGTACCTCACACCGCTGTTAAGTTTTCTCTATAGATCTGTTTTAAATCATTCCTACGCTCCACAGATACATTTATGCAACTTCTACATGATAACATGATTGACCTTGAACTTCTTTTACACCAGTGATTCTAGTTACATTTTGCATTAGATTGACAAACTTTTTAATTACATCATGCTCCCAGCAGCTCTTGGATAGAGAAATGACCTCCATCCATTCTCGATGAGGTATCCTTCTGTGACTTTTTATGTGTAAAATCTTTGCTTCATTGTGAAGTTCATTTACTTCGTATATGCTGTAGTAATAATTCACATGATGTCAGACGCTACACAAATTGCTCTTTTGCTATCAAGACATTATTGTCTGAAGGTCATTCACTTCTTATATGTCTATAGTAAGGCCCATTTCTCGTCCACTCTAATAGTACTTCATGCATGGAACGATTGCTCATCTCATCAAGACTGTGCAGAACCCAACACCCAATGTTAGTATCTTCAAGGCCAATGTCACTCTAAAGGACATTCACTTCTGATATGTCTATAGTAAAGCCCATTTCTCATCTGCTCTAATAGTACTTCATGCATGGAAGGATTGCTCATCTCATCAAGACTGTGCAGAGACCAACACCCATGTCAGTATCTTCAAAGTTAAGGTTCATCTGAAGTCGTTCACTTCTGATATGTCTATAGTAAGGCCTATTTCTTGTCCGCTCTAATAGTACTCCATGCATGGAGGGATTGCTGATCTCATCAAGACTGTGCAGAGCCCAACACCCATGTCAATATCTTCAAGGTCAAGGTCACTCTGAAAGCCATTCACCTCTTATATGTCTATAGTAAGGCCAATTTAGTGTCCACTTCATAACACTTGCATGCATGAAGGTATTTCATAATAGCTAGGCCCATTTATTCATCTATAGTAAGGCCCGTGTTGTGCCCACTCTATCAGGATGATACGCAGAACCTAGCACCCATGTCAGTATTTTATTCTGATTAATTGGAAAAAAAGCTGTTTTCTTTACTTATTTTGTAAATTTTGTCTAACAATATTTTTTTGTGGTGTTACCAGACTTGAATCGAGATTTTGAATAACATTTATATTGCTCCATTTGGCAGTTAAAAAACAATGGCTCTAATTATATCGTAATAATTCACGCGATGTCAGACGCTGCAGTATTCCGCGAACATGTGACTCAGGTCCTACACGTCTCACACCACAATTAATTTTCCATAGGGTCCCATTGTAATGTTTTTGTTCAAGGCATAGAGATAAAAAAGATTTTGCAACATGTATTTATGCTTAAATTCTTCATTGATCCAATATCTGCATGTTATTAACTTTTAACATTATTAACTTTTAACAAATATTTACCAGATTGAACTTTTTTTAATTTCATGTTTGCGTGACACCTATCAAAAATTATCAAAATGGAGATTAGACCCATGATGTGTAAAATGAGGCAGAATTAGCTAGAAATCTTATATCAACATGCATTTTTCTGTGATCTCTTTCTAAAATGCTGTAGATTTAGAACCTGGTAAAGATAAATCAATGTATCCTGTAAAATGTAGAAAAGCGAACTTGTTTTTTTTTATCTACCTCCTTGATCTGTAGGGCACGAGTATTCAAGGGAGATAATAGTGGTGTGAGTCCTTAAGGTGATTTTTTTTTCTAATGATCACCTCAATAATAATTGAAAATGTATACAAATCAATTAAATGATGAAAGTGCTAAAATTTTGATTCCAGGTTTATTGCTTTTCAAATTATTAAGTTTTAGTGACCCAGCAGGGTATTGGTCGAAATTCAGGCCGAGTACCTTTAATATTTTGAAAATCTACAGTAGTGATAATGATTTTGCATTTTCCTAGTCATTTTTGCTCAGCTATGTCTGAAACTTTCAAATATACATGAAAAGGCATCTCTACATCTGAATATAGCATAAAAATGATCTTTAAGAAATGATTATTGAGAAAAATGCTGAAAATAATAAACTCAAACTAAGGGGGACTCGTCAAAATTTTGATTTTCCAGGAAAGTATCAGTCTCTCGCGTTAATTTTGACATTTTTTCAAAGTAGTCTGTCTTCATTGATATGTGTGTTTGTTTTGAAAGTCAATAGCTGTAAAATAAAGCTAAAACTATGCTTATACCTGTATTGGTTTTGAAAATATAGTTAATTTTGAGTTAAACATGGTATCAGGTAAAATTTCAGCTAATTCCTGCACTATGAAGATAACTTGAAGTAACGATACATCATAACACAGACGGGATTTCTGAATAACCATGTTAACTGTGTCCTAACATGTCTGAAACGTTCACAGATACACAAACAATGCTTAGAGGTGAAGGATGTAAGATACCCGTTCTGCAGCTCTAAAGCGCAAGGGCTTAGAGATGAATGATGGAAATTCCCATTCTGAAGCTCTAAATTGCAAGGCATTAGAGATGAATGATGAAAGATACCTGTTCTGCAGCTCTAAAGCGCAATGCCTTAGCATTAAAGGATGAAAGATACCCGTTCTGCAGCTCTAAAGCGCAATACCTTAGAGATGACGGATGAAAATGCCATTCTGCAGCTCTAAAGCGCAATGCCTTAAGAATAACGAATAAAAGATACCCATTCTGCAGCTCTTTCTTAACGTCTCACACCACAATTAATTTTCCATAGGGTCCCTGGTTGTAATGTTTTTGTTCGTGGCATAGGGATAAAAAAGATTTTGCAACATGTATTTATGCTTAAATTCTACATTGATCCAATATCATATTAATATGTTATTAACTTTTAACAAATATTTACCAGATTGAACTTTTTTTAATTTCATGTTTGCGTGACCCCTATCAAAATTTAGATAAAAATACAACCCCGTGGAGATTAGACCCATGATGTGTAAAATGAGGCAAAATTAGCTAGAAATCTTATATCAACATGCATTTTTCTGTGATCTCTTCCTAAAATGCTGTAGATTTAGAACTTGGTAAAGATAAATCAATGTATCCTGTAAAATGTAGAAAAGCGAACTTGTTTTTTTTTTATCTACCTCCTTCATCTGTAGGACACGAGTATTCAAGCGAGATAATAGTGGTGTGAGTCCTACAGATCTAGTGAATAATTACCACACACTCGACACAAATTGCTGTTTTACTATCGAGACATTATTGTAAGTTCTCTCAAGTACAAATTGCTGTTTTACTATCGAGACATTATTGTAAGTTCTCTGAAGGTCGTTCACTTCTTATATGTCTATATAAGGCCTATTTCTCGTCTTGTACTGCATGCATTGAGGTATTACTAATCTCATCAAGACAATGTGCAGAACTCTATACCCATGTCAGTATCTTCAATGTAGGTCACCCTGAACGGCATTCAGTTCCTATATGTCTATAGTAAGGCCCATTTATCATCTGCTCTAACAGTACTTCATACCTGGAGAGTTTGCGCATCTCATCAATACTGTGCAGAGCCCAAACCTATGTCAGTATCTTCAAGGTCAAGGTCACTCTAAAGGCCATTCACTTCTTATATGTGTATAGTAAGGCAAATTGTGTGTCCACTTCATAACTCTTGCATGCATGTAGATTTCAAAACAGGTAGGCACATTTACTCATCTCATCAAGACATTATGTGCCTAACTGAACAGTATCTTCAAGGTGGAGGCCACTCTGCAGGCCCATTTCTTTTTCCTCTCCACAACTCATGCATGCATGAAGGGATTTCAAAATAACTATGCACATTTATTCATCTCATGTCAGTATCTTCAAGGTCAAGGTCACTCTGCAGGCCATTCACTTCTGATTTTGTCTCCTCTTCATAATTGTTGCATATATTGTGGGATTTCAAAATAACATGGCATACTTTCTTATCTCATCAAGACAATGTGCCAAATCCAACGTACCCCATGTTGTTATCTTCAAAGACAAAGTCACCCTGAAGGTATTCACTTCTTATAATGTCTATAGTAAGGTGCATATCATGTTTACTTAATAACTCTTGCATGCACTGAGGGATTTTGAAATAATTGTGCGCATTTACTCATCTCATCCAGACAATGTGCAGAACCCAAAACTCATGTCTGTATCTTCAAATTCAATGTCACTCTGAAGGCCATAATCACTTCTTTTATGCCTATTGTAAGGTCCACATTTCGTGACCACTTAATAACTCTTGCATGCATGGAGGAATTGCAAAATAACTAGGCAAATTTATTAATATCATCAAGACAATGTGTAGAATTTGACCCCCATGTCCGTATTTTCAAGGTCAAGTTCACTAAAGTCTCTTCACTTCTGATTTGCCTACAGTAAGGCCCGTTTCTTATCCTTTTCATTACTCTTGTATGCATAGACGGAAATAAACATAATTTGGCATATTTACTGCTCTGATGAATGCAATGTGCAGAACTCAACACTCATGTCAGTATCTTTAAAGAGGGCTGGCGTGGCGCAGTCGGTAGCGCGGCAGATTTGTAACCGGAGGCCCCGGGTTCAATCCTCCATGGTGCCACTGAGTTTCGTCGGTGTGTTCTTGGGCAAGACATTTTCCCTTAGTCTGTCGGATGTGGGGACGTAAACCGGGCGGTCCCGTGTATCGGTCTGTCCTCCGAGCATGTTAAAGAACCATAGGAATCTATTTGATAATAAGAGTAGGGAACGTTTCCCGGATTCCTTCTCTGGGGCGGCTCTAAATAACCTATACTGTGTTGATGAGCCGTTAAACAACATTCAATTCTTTAAAGCCAAGGTCACTCTTAAGGCCATTCTTTTCTTGTATGCTTATAGTAAGGCCGGGCCATTTTGTGTCCAATTTGTAACACTTTCATGTATGGAGGGATTTAAAAATAACTTGGCGCATTTACTCATTTCATCAAGACGATGTGCAGAACCCAGCATTCATGTCAATATATTTATGGTCGAGTTCACTTTAAAGGTCATTTACTTGTTATATACATATAGCAAGGCCCATTTTGTGCCCGATTTACAACACTTGCCTGCATGGAGTGATTTGAACTTGGCACATTTACTGATTTCATCAGGTCAATATGCAGAACCCAACTACCCATGTCAGTATTTTAAAAACAGCATAATTATCTTCTTTTCTATTAAAAAAAAGCTGTGTTTTCTTTAGTTATTTTGTAAATTCTAACAATATTTTTTGTGTTGTTCCTTTACTTGAATAATTTGTATGCCTCCATCACTGAATGGTGAGGGAGCATATATAAATTTAGCCATGTCTGGCCGTCCGGCCGTCCAGACGTATGTATGAGTGTCCGTCCCGAAAAGTTTGTGTGACTATATCCTCCCACACCTCACCTCCTTCCACACTTCTCAACTGATTGTTTCAAAACTTTACAGGATGCTTACCTATGATTTCAAGATGTGCCTATATATTCTGCATCAATATCGACCTTGTATTACTGGAATTGTGGCCCTTTTTTCTTTAAATTTTACGTATTCCATTGATTGTTTTCAATGAGGACAACCGCGTCCAGTGGACACATTCTTAGTTTTGAATAACATTAATATTGCTCCAATAGACAATGTGGAATGATTCCAATAACAGCATACCCTCTTATATACTATCAAAGAATGGCTCGAATTATATGGCAATAATTCATGCGATATACACTGCAGTATTCCGCAAACATGTGACTCAGGTCTTACATATCTAGTGAATAATTACCACACAATCTTCACAAATTGCTGTTTTGCTCTCTAGACATTATTGTCATTCACTTCTTATATGTCTATTGTAAGGCCCATTTCTCGTCTGCTCTAATAGTACTTCATGCATAGACGGATTGCTCATCTCATCAAGATTGCAGAGCCCAACACCCATGTCAGTATCTTCAAGGTCAAGGTCATTTTGAAGGCCATTCACTTCTCATATTTGTCTGTAGTAAGGCACGTTTCGTGCCTACTCCAGAACTCTTGCATCCATGGAAGGATTTCAGAATAAGGTAGCAAAAATTTACTCATCAAGACAATGTGCCAAGACCATCCCCATGTCAGTATCTTCAAGGTCAAGGTCACTCTGAAGGTCATACGCTTCTTTTATGCCTATTGTAAGGTCATTTTCATGACCACTTAATAACTCTTGCATGCATGGAGTGATTTCAAAATATGTTTGCATATTTACTGATTTGATCAAGACAATGTGCAGAACCCAACTCTCATGTCAGTATCTTTAAGGTCAGGGTCACTCTGAAGGATGTTCACTTCCTGTATGTGTATAGTAAGGTCCATTTTCTACCCGCTCCAGAACTCTTGTATCCATAGAAAGATTTCAAAATAACTTGTCATATTAACTCATCTCATCAGGATGATATGCAGAACCCAGCACCCATGTCAATATTTTATCTGTTTTAAGCTGTTTTCTTTACTATTTTGTAAATTCTGCCTAACAATATTTTTTGAGTTGTTGCTATACTTAAATAAAGATTTGGAATAACATTACTATTGCTCCAATTGACAATGTTAAAATGATTCCAATAACAGCATACCCTCTTATAAACTATCAGACAATGGATCAAATTAAATGGTAATAATTCACGCGATGTCGGACGCTGCAGTATTGCGCGCATACATGTGATTCAGGTCCTACAGATCTTGTGAATAATTGCCTCACAATCTACAAAAGTTGCTGTTTTACTACTGAGACATTATTGTTAGTTCTTAGAAGGTCATTCACTTCTGATATGCCTATAGTAAAGCTAATTTCTTGTCTGCTCTAATAGTACTTCATGCATGAACGGAATGCTCATCTCATCGAGACTGTGCAGGTCTCACAACCCACTTCGATTTTACTGTGTTGGCCATAGGCAGTAAAGTCCAATTTTCCATTCTGAATCAAGCATTTAGAGTCTAAAAGTATTTTTTTGAGAAAATACAGTTACTGCTGCTCATAAAAATCCACAAAATCTGGTACATAGCCCAGTTTTTTTTTTTTTTAATGTGAGTGGTGGCAGTCAAGGTACTCTTTTCGGCTTTCACTAAACAGTTTGCACCTAAATTCATACGCATTTTGAGCACCCACAAATGTGTCACATTTTGCTGTCAGTGTCGTCTAATCGCTGTTCATCCAATCTCACACTATTGTTTTCTCACCTGCAACAAGAAAAGAAAATATCCATGGGCAATTATTAAAATAGCTCAAACCGAAGAACACATCCCTACTTTTTATGGTGTAAGAATCATCCTACAGTCCCTACAGTCACATGCAAGGGAGCTAAGTGCATAGTGAGACCTGCAGAGCACAACACCCATATCAGTATCTTAAAAGTCAAGGTCACTCTGAAGGCCATTCACCTCATTTGTCTATAGTAAGGCCAAGTTTGTGTCCATTTCATAACTCTTGTTACTCATCTCATCAAGATATTATGTGCCTAACAGAGCACCATTGTCAGTATCTTAAAGGCCAAGGTCACTCTGAAGGCCATTCACTTCTTACATGTATATAGTAAGGCCCGTTACACCAAAGTGGTGTAAGAATCATCCTACAGTCACATGCAAGGGAGCTAAGTGCATAGTGAGACCTTCAAGGGGGGCTCATGTGTGTGCATGTCTTCAAAATCATACCCGCAACAACTATAGGTGACTACATAACAAAAAAAATAGTTTATAGATACTTTTGTCATAGATTACATGAGTTTACGGCTCAAAATGCAACATGCATCAATTTGCTTCGTGCCATATTCATGGAGCGAAAAATTCAGGAATTTTAATCTGAATCAAGAGTAGAAATTATTCAGTAACTTTTGTATTCTAAGAGATTGTGTTCTTAAATTCTGTAGGATTTGTGTTGGATATGTATATAATATAAAAAAAGTGTGATGTTTGTCTTTCAGGCAGTGTTTCTTAATTTATTAATTGTTCACCTATGCCCATATATGATTTTTTATTTTTATTTTTATTTTTTTTTATTTTTTTTTTAAAATGATGCTTTCTGAAACAGAAGTAGTGGTTAGACTTATTTTCTAGTCAAAAATAGTTTATTATATTACCTGTCCTACAATGTCATTAAAGGCCATTCAAGTTGATGTCATCACAGGCATGGCTCCAATAAAACAATTAAGCCCTCCCTAGTCTACTCTCAAATTGGCATCTTCTACCAGCTTCCTGTATAAAAAGATGAAATGGCTTTTACTTAGCACATGATTACAATATTGATAATAATGTTACTAAATATTACTATTTGAAAACCTAGCCATTTTATAAAACAAAATGTAGGGAAAAAATCAGAAAATATACCCAACAGTGATTTGAAAGGGGAACAATTACATAAAACCAGCAGGGGAGTTAACTAGGAAACACTAAATGACACCACAACTTGCTAAAAGCAGAAAAACAACCGAAAACCACCGGCATGCAGATTAGTTTTCAAGAAATTATCACAATACAGATAACGCTACCAAATGTACATGAACAGCGCTTATCTTAAAAATCTATGAAATTATAACATTCGGTATATTTCATACAAATGTCTGTCAATTCCATGTTATATCGAAACTGTTAATTAATCGCATTGAACCGCATTGCATGCACTTCATACATAGTTGTTGAATTCATCTCAAATTACAGTCAATCAGTCAGTCAGTCAGTCAGAGTCAGTCACAGAGTCAGTCACAGTCAGTCAGTCACAGTCAGTCACAGTCAGAAAATCAGTGATCAACTGCTTGCGACCGACTGCAGTGTTTCTCCAGATGACACTGTACACCTACTCAAAGCAGTGAAAATTGAATGCAAACCATTCGGATCAGAGCGAAAAAGATAGCAGCATATTACTATACGTAATGCAGCACAACACGTAACATGCCAAAAATAAATTCAGTACAGATCTGCGGAAAAAAAAGTCTAGGCGACACAGGCAATCTTTACCGTGAATAATGATAGAACAAGAATTTAATGTTTTATTATGACGCGAAATTCACTTGAATTTCAATGATGTAATTCGCGTACATTTTTTTTATTCAAACATATATTAGCACAGCTTTATTTCTTAGTGCAAAATAACATTTATAATCAGAATTCAGAACCGAAAACACTTTTAATGCCATTTTTTAATTTACGTAAAAAGAGACGATGAAGAATGTAACAGTACATTAAAGTTTTGTCTGGATTTTTTTTCATATATATAAACAGACACACAATATATTAGATGTTTTTTATTTGACATGACGCGAAATTTGTATGAAATGCGCATGAAAAAATATCACGAGAGAACAAATTGCCTGCGTACAAATGGAATACAAGAAATGAGATGAATACGCTAAAAGCTGGAACGCCTCATTCAGCTAACACCAAGCATGAAACAATTTTGTGTCTCGACAAATGTGCAACTGCAAACGACAAATCTTCCCAAAAGACACAGCGGTTCGAAAAAGGTTGTCACGCAACTTCAAAGCAAACAAGGAAGCGCGACTAAGTTAATAAACATATTTGATGAACATTCTCGACAAATAAGACACACCGAACAGCGGTTTTGAAATTTGTTGCACTGCATAAGTGGGTGGGGTATTTTTCTAATATTGTCAATAGCTGAAATAAATAATTTGCTATACAAACACATACCTGTTAGATGTCATATGAAGCTGCTTTCCGTGAACATGTCCCTGGCATAGTGTCGGTATATTGTATCCATTTGAACCCAACAGAGACGAGAACTAAACTTCCAGAAACAATTTATCGACTCGCAAGCACAAACTTTTTTTGGCAAATACAATCGAATATCTATTTTTCGCGGAATAGTTGATACTGCATGTACATGTGTATGCACTGAAATATGCACTGACAACATTTATATTTTGCGTTTCATCAGGATGTTTCATCGCCTGGAATCCATATCGACATTACGGAAGTGGTTTGGGAGTTCACTACAAACAGCATACACAAAATAATCCATGTTGATCAAAGTATGGTACATTTTCATGTGCAAAATCACTAATTTATGGCCAAATCCAACTAAAGTTCATTGCAATTCATCATAAAAATGTTCAATTCAACTTTTTTACACAGTTGAAAACATCAAACTCAGAAATATTGATCTGTGTCAATGAAAGCTGTACTGAAAGCGTCTGGCTGATTGTTTCTGTTAAGGTCTCACAACACACTTCGATTTTACTGTGTTGGCCATAGGCAGTAAAGTCCAATTTTCCATTCTGAATCAAGCATTTAGAGTCTAAAAGTATTTTTTTGAGAAAATACAGTTACTGCTGCTCATAAAAATCCACAAAATCTGGTACATAGCCCAGTTTTTTTTTTTTTAATGTGAGTGGTGGCAGTCAAGGTACTCTTTTCGGCTTTCACTAAACAGATTGCACCTAAATTCATACGCATTTTGAGCACCCACAAATGTGTCACATTTTGCTGTCAGTGTCGTCTAATCGCTGTTCATCCAATCTCACACTATTGTTTTCTCACCTGCAACAAGAAAAGAAAATATCCATGGGCAATTATTAAAATAGCTCAAACCGAAGAACACATCCCTACTTTTTATGGTGTAAGAATCATCCTACAGTCCCTACAGTCACATGCAAGAGAGCTAAGTGCATAGTGAGACCTGCAGAGCACAACACCCATATCAGTATCTTAAAAGTCAAGGTCACTCTGAAGGCCATTCACCTCATTTGTCTATAGTAAGGCCAAGTTTGTGTCCATTTCATAACTCTTGTTACTCATCTCATCAAGATATTATGTGCCTAACAGAGCACCATTGTCAGTATCTTAAAGGCCAAGGTCACTCTGAAGGCCATTCACTTCTTACATGTATATAGTAAGGCCCGTTACACCAAAGTAGGAAGTTGGAAGTCAGATGTCCGGAGCTGAGAGTACACCCCCGCCACAGTGGATCGACGCCGAGGACGGAAGACTGAAGACCGAAGATGGAAGATGTATACTGGCCGTTGGGTGGTGTGTGCGGTGCAGAGGTCATACTGTGATGCTACCAAAACTACACCAGCCCAGTAGTTCGTTGAAGCAACCACCATAGCGGTTGTCGTCCTGACACGACGCACTCTACACCGATACAACAGCCAGTACTACAGATACAACGCAGACACTACAAGAAGCACTGTCCAGACTCTATTGTACCCATCTCTTTAAGATACGTAACGGCTTATCAAGTATGCTGTTGGAGGGACGTTAAACCTTCGAACGACACACACATACACACTTTGTGCCCACTCCAGAACTTTTGAATCCATGGAAGGATGTCAGAATAAGGTAGCACATTTACTCATCTCATCAAGACAATGTGCCAATCCAACCCCATGTCAGTATCTTTAAGGTCAAGGTCACTCTGAAGGTCATTCACTTCTTTTATTCCTATAGTAAGGTTCTTTTTGCAGAACCCAACACTCATGTCAGTATCTTTAAGGTCAAGGTCACTGAAGGACGTTCACTTCCTGTAAGTCTATATTTAGGCCCATTTTGTTGCCACTCCAGAACTCTTGTAACCATAGAAGGATTTCAAAATAACCTGGCACATGTACTCATCTCATCAGGATGATATGCAGAACCTAGCACCCATGTCAATATTTGTGTGTTGTTGCTATACTTGAATAAAGGTTTTGAATAACATTAATATTGCTCCAATTGACAATGTTAAAATGATTTCAATAACAGCATACCCTCTTCTAAACTATTAAAGAATGGCTCTAATTATGTGGTAATAATTCACGCGATGTCAGACACTGCAGTATTCCATGAACATGGGATGCAAGTCCTAGTCTTGAGACATTATTGTAAGTTCTCTAAAGGCCATTCACTTCTTAAATGTCTACAGTAAGGCTTATGTTGTGCCTGCACCAGAACGCATGCATCCATGGAAGGAGTTCAAAGTAACTTCTTCAAATAACTTACTCATTAGCATGACCTGCAGACCCCAACACGGGTCTGTATCTTCAAGGTCATCAATGTCATATCTTATTATACAATAAGACCAATTTTGTGTAACATGCTTTGAGTGATGGCACAAATATATATCTCATCTAGACGACCTGCAAACCCCCACCCCTCTGCACACACCCCAACCCACACGTACACATGCATGCCCGACGGCCTCCTCCATGAGTGTCCCCACTCCTCCAGCATTTTTTAAAAAGTTTCGATTTTGTACTCTTTTTCTTCTTTTCCACATTTCTCATCAATGACCAACTCTTATAAACAGCTTATCTTTAAACCATCTCCCCCAAGAAAAATAATGTTTGTTTGTTCTTCTGTCTTTACTTTTCTCTTTATACCTTTATCCAGACAATTAACATACCTCTGCAGGGAAGATAAATTCAGATAAATTCAGAGAGATCTCAGATTTGCCTGTGCATCAGTCTGTCCGTTAGTAATTAAAATGACAACGTTAAGGTTTTTCTTGCTTCTCTTCGTTTTCTTCAACTGTTAGACCTAATATCGAAAAACGATGTGGATATTATGACCAGCAAAAAGAGGTGTGCATATATAATGTCATTGTTGAAATTCAACAATTACCGTCGTATGTATTTTAATTGCGACATCTTCAAATGTTTTTCATGCGTGTCCTGTTCTAACAAAACTGCAATACATCATAGCCTAGCACAAATGTGGACATCATAGCCTAGCACAACTGTGGACATCATAGCCTAGCACAATTGTGGACATCATAGCCTAGCACAAATGTGGACATCATAGCCTAGCACAACTGTGGACATCATAGCCTAGCACAACTGTGGACATCATAGCCTAGCACAACTGTGGACATCATTGCCTAGCACAACTGTGGACATCATAGCCTAGCACAACTGTGGACATCATAGCCTAGCACAACTGTGGACATAATCACCAGGACATAGATGTATATATATCTTCTGTGTTTGTTTTTTGACAGAGTTGTGGACCCTTTTGTACTTTTAAATCACAAAGTCTGTTAATGTTTCTTGAATCTCTTATTCTTTTACACCTTAAAAAATAGACTAGTCTCTCCAAACTTTATGTATCTGATCACCAGCATGTAGAGGTGTGCAGGAGTTATAATTGCCCTCAACTGAGAAAACAAGGTCAGAAGTAGGTTTCGGCTCAATATTTGATATTAAACAGCAGAGCTACAGCCCTTGTTTTAATAAAACGGTGCTACATTATTATTTTTTATCAGATCTTCAAACATGGTGAAAATATATTAGATGTTTTTTTTAAAAAAGATATGTTTTCTTTTGTAGATGAATCCGCAGAAATGAGATGGAGAACAAACACCTCTGCCAGTAGACATTAGATGGAGTGAACTTCAATTTAAATTAAAAACAACATTTACACACTCTTTAATATATTATGCACCAAATAGTGCAATGACCTTCATTATAAAATCATTAATGAGGGGGGTGGGAGTGGGAGTGGGGGTGTGGGGTGGGGGGGGGGGGGGGGGGGCAAGGGTTATTTCTGTTATCCTGTTATTGGGAAAATTTATATTTTTTTATCTGTTTTTCTGTTATCTGTTATTAGATGTACTGTTAACTGTTTTCAGTGTTTCATCTGAATGCATTTAATGTTTCAGTTCTTAAGACATTTCATATATTTTCACTATTCAAACTTTTTATTTATGCATATTAAGTAAACTACATATTCCTTCTAGAAGTAACTTAGGTCTATAAATTGACTTTCCTAGATGAAGTTTTATGGCGCTCGGTTGGTTCTCCTACCAGACGTTAGATGATGAATGAACCCAGCTGGTTTGAATAGCAAAGATACCTCCTGAATTTTATGCCGAGCCTCAGAGGTTAGGAGCTTTTGTTACAAACTATATCAATGTAAATTGTGGTATAGGTGAGGCAGATGGTATGATGTTATTGATTTTAAAAACATATATGACAAACAAATTATTCTTAGATCTATATACACATCAAAAACTTGTTTCGTGCTTTTAAAGAACATTTCATCAAGTAGCTTTAGTGAAAATATCGACACATTGACCTGACTGGATGTGTTTTGAATTGTTTAACGTGTTTTAAGCTTTGTTTCTGTAACACTAGTTGCTTCAACATCGAAAGATTCAATTTAAGCTACACATTCTTTTAATAAGTCATATTTTCCAGACGAGCTTATATCGACAGTCATCGACCATTAACTTCTTTGCTGTTAACACTACTTAGTATTATATTGATCTTTACCATACTTTGATTATCAGAGTCTTTATATCAATGAAAACTCAGACAGTTTAACCAATATCGGATATTAAACAACAGAGTTATGGCCCCTGTTTTATTGAAAATTTTGATATTTTGCCTTGTTAACACTAGAACCTTCATTGTATGTGCCCATAGACACGTATGATGACATGGCATTGTGTTTTGTCCGTCCATCTATTTTGTGTGTTTATGTGTGTGATTGAAACAGGGAACATCTGTTGCAGGGTAAATGTCTATTTGACGATCAAAATGCTTTTGCATATATCCTGATATTGATGAATTGTAACTAAATGTAAAAACTGCAGTCCTAATCAGTTTTTCTCCTAGGTTGCTTAAATGTTTAAGCAATGCAATTCAGATGAAATTGCACTAATCAAAGAAACCTAAATTAGGTCAGCGTGACATTCAAGATGACCACCATTACTAAAAATGGTCAAAACCCTAAAAATGTAGATTTCGACAGTCCTTGCTCGAAAGTGATTGCTAGATTTATTTATCTGACCCGAAGGAGTTTGTTACCAGTGACCAATAATTCTAACTTTAATTTTGGCAAAGTTATGCCCCTTTTCATAAAACTTTAACCTACAACCTAACTTTTCTCATAACTTGGAAAAAATATTGACCTATGGTCATGCAACTTTATACAGGTCCTCCTTATAAATTATCCAATGCTGAATGCTGAGTTGTACCCATTAGAATAAACTTTAACAATTAAGAAAAAATCGGCTCCATAATTCATTAAGGATTAATCCCCTGTTTTTAAACTTGATAGTTAAATTGTACTTGATGAAACAAGTGCACGGCTTATCTTTGGGATAGTCCTCCTCAGATTTCTGTTTTTCGCGGCCGTCAGTCATCCAAAATGGCCACCCTGGCTAAAATTAGGTCAATTTTAAAGAGATTTCAAACGACATCTCCTCCGAAACCACTTAATCCATTCCAGTGAAATATCGTATACATGTTCCTTGGGTTGGCCTCTATCAAATTTGTGTTTTTGTTATCGTCGAATAATCAAAATGACCGCCACGATGACCCAAAGTTTACATAGAGTTATATATAGGAAACATGTTTCTTGGGTTGGCCTCTATCATGTTTATGTTTTTGAATCACATCATACAAGTAGAGCGTCTACAGGGCCTCTTGGGCCTCCTGTTTTTGGGGACTCCAGTTATCCATGATGGCCACCATGGCTATAATGTTTATGTTTTTCGTTGTCGTCAAATATTCAAAATGGCCGCCAAGATAACCCAAAGTTTACATAGAGTTATATATAGGAAACATGTTTCTTGGTTTGGCCTCTATCATGTTTATGTTATTGAATCACATCATACAAGTAGAGCGTCTACAGGCCCTCTTGGGCCTCCTGTTTTAAAATTGTTTATTTCAATATTAAACATGCACTCATGCAAGATCCTCTATATGAGCATATTCTTTACAGAACCAAGTCTGTGTAACAGATAAGGGTATCACACTACAGATGTCCTCCAATGTGCAAGTGTGCCGAATGTCAATTAACGGGCTGGCATGTACGGGGGTAGGTGGCATCAAAACTTTTGACAATAGATTTAGTTTAGAATGAGATATTGGAATGAAACTTAGGTAGCTTATCTTGAAAGGAAGCTTAGGTTGCAATTGAGAGCACTGAGAACACAGTAATGGGCACAATGTTACTACAAATAGAAAAAATGTTTGCGCTCAATTCACCCTTTTGCCATTATCAAATCTCGCTCTCGTTTTTCGCGAGATTTCGAGTTCGGGGTGTCTCAACACTAACTCTGTATAGTGAATATACAGTGTTTATTTGTTTTAGACACATTTTAGAACGTATCATGCAAAAATATCGTGCGAGTGCTGTTTCTAGGTGTGTTAGTAATATAAACTGTCAGACTATTGACCTTTTCTGGGTAAAATGGCTTTTTTATTGCCATTATAATGATACCTTGAAACTGAAAGTACTGAAAGTAGATTTAGAAGTGCGCCACGGTTACTCAAATAGCATACTCCTCGCGTTTCGTAAAGTATTTAAAGTAATTAGCTTTACTTATTACACTTAAATAAGTAAGTCCCTGCATTTAAATTACATTTAACAAGTTATATATATAACAGTTGAACTTTCTTGTAAACAGGAACGGTTCATATTAATCTTTTCTACCAGTAGTTTGAGAGTCCAATACTGTGAATGCTGAGTTTTAAATTCACTACTTAACAAAAGTATATAAATTCTCTTTTAAATAATGTTCATAAAAGTATATTCCATAAACGAATATGTATTGCAAAGAGTCATTTACCGTTGGTTATTGTTACGACAATTATTATGTAAAATAATTAACAGGACTCTGCGATATATTTTTATTCCTACCACAGTATAAGATTTCATAAATAATAGGACCTACATAGATATATAGCTATGTCAAAAACAATTAATTGAACAGTAGGGTAAGTGTGAGGTTTGGTGCACCCTATAACCGGTTTAAACCCCCATGCAGTGGCCTACTTTGCCGCTGACCGTTCCAAGGCGGTAGCCCTATTGTCAACCCTTTTTGTGTTTGTGTTGTCGTTTTCATTTATTATTGCTTTTGCCTTCTTGTTTGTCTGTTTGCGTGTCTGTTTCTGTGTTTTGTGGTTAACTGTCCTCCTTGAATGCTACTTTCCTTGTCCGATCTTTTTATATTTCTTTTATGGCAGGTTGCTTATAGCAATAAAAAGATAAAGGGTTTCTCCAATAGTAATAATGCGGTACCCCATGGCTAATTGGCTGTCCAAAGCAGGATGTTTGTTTAGATCAAAGAGGCCATAAATCACAAACACTGGCTACCCTTGGTGTGTTGACATCATATAATATACAGTATATATTGTGTAATATTTTAATTTTCAATTTTATGTATACATGTATTATGTATAGCGTGGGAAAGCTGTTTGTAGTTATGTTATTAATATGAGCTGTCAGATATTGAATTTGCCGGTGTTAAATGTGGTGTTTATTTGCAATTATGATGATATTTTGAAACCGAAAGTAGGTAGCCTAATATTGTCGATGTTCCTGACGTTATTCGAAGATTATAATTATTGTGCTTCTTAAATTGATTAAAAAGTTCGTTTATCTGCAAGACAGATGGAGTATGTGACATGAAATACATAATTTTGATTTAAATAACAAACAAGCATGTAACAGACTTTCTTTTTTTTCTTTTTTTTTTTGACAAATCCGACTTAACGTAATAAATCTATTTGTAATGCGTTTAGTTTCACAAATGCATACTATAAATAAAATGAAAATTAAAACAGTTAGCTGAAGTTATTTGTTTACCCTCGGCGTATGCACAAATTAAAATATGACACAATTATGGTATATATCTGATGTCAACACACCATGAGCAGCCAGTGTTTGTGAATTATGGCCTCTTTGATCTAAACAAACATCCTGCTTTGGACAGCCAATTAGCCACGGGGTATCGCATTATTACTATTGGAGAAACCCTTTAATATCTTTTGATTGCAATAAACAACATGCAAATAAAACCCAACATAAGCGACTGTTCAATTACTTGTTTTTGGCATGGCTATATGTAGGTCCTATGATTTATGAATGAAATAAAAAATATTTTGCAGAGTTTTGTTAATTATTTTATCTATGCCGTAACAATTAACAACAATAAAATACTTTTGCGATACATATTCGCTTGTGGAATATAATTAAGTGTAATAAGTAAAGTTAATTACTTTAAATAATTTATGAAACACGAGGATTCTGATATTTGAGTAACGCACATCTACCTACTTTCGGTTTCAAGGTATCATTATAATGGCAATAAAAAAGCCATTTTACCCAGAAAAGGTCAATATTCTGACAGTTTATATTACTAACACAACTAGAAACAGCACTCGCATGATATTTTTGCATGATTCGCTCTAAAGTATGTCTAAAATAAATAAACACTATATATTCACTATACAGAGTTAGTGTTGAGACCCCCCGAACTCGAAATCTCGTGAAAAACGAGAGCGAGATTTGATAATGGCAAAATCGAGAATAACTGTTGTTGGGAATGAGATATTGGAATGAAACTTTCTGTATAGTCAGCTTATCTAACATGAAAGCTCGGAATTGCAGTTGAGGTCACTGGGGGTCACGGTCACTGTAAAATAAGTAGAAAATGGTTTCAACTGAATAACTTTAGTTAGGAATGAGATATTGGAACGAAACTTGCTGTGTAGGTAGCTTACATGGAAAGAAAGATTGCTTCAGATTGTATTTGCGGTCTCTGGGTCAAGGTTGCTATTCCTGAAAATAGAAAAATGGGTTCCAGGCAACAACTTCAGTTAGTAGTGAGATTCTGAAGCGAAACTTTGTATGTTGATTATATGGAAAGAAATATTGGAACGAAACTTTGTAGTTAGTCTTAGTCAATGGAAACCTGGTTTTCATGAAATTTCCGTGTTTTTTGTATACTACCCCTGCGAAACTCTGTTCTTATACTCAAGAACAGTTCATGAACAGTTCTAGAACATTAAGAACAGTTCCTGAACTGTTCTTGATTCATTGTTCTAGAACATATGTTTTTAATATGTTCTTGAACATTTTCAAGAACTATTGAAGATCATTTCAAGAACTTTAATTTTTCTTAAGACATTCTTGAAAGGTTCTTGAAAAAGTTTAGAACAGTTCAGTTGAAGAACAAATGAAGAACCGTTCAGGAACTTCAAGGTTCTTAAACCGTTCTTAATTAGTTCTTAACTCTTAAGTGTTCTTAAACTTTAAGTGTTAAGCACTAATTAAGAACAGTTTAAACCCTTGAAGTTCCTAAACTGTTCTTCATTTGTTCTTTAAATTGTTTAAGAACAGTTTTAGAACATCTTCTCTATTTAAAGTTCTTCAAATGTTCTTTAAAATGTGAACTAAATTCCTTTAAGTAATAGATAGAGTATGGTTTCATTGAGTTGGTTCATTTAAATTAACCAACGAGATGAAACCATACTCTATTTGTTTTGTAGCATGTCCATTTCAGCTCTATTTCAGTTATTCTAACAGTTATTCTCACTGTTATTCTCACAGTTATTCTGACAGGTCTTATTTTGAATTAAACGATTTACACATGTGTCTGAACAAAGAGAATTGTCTGTGACCATGCTACAAATTGGAAATGTAATTAATATGTGCTTAAAATATCTACAAATATGTTATCTTAATAGGAATGTCATTACAAATCGATTACAGCTGTGCAAATGTAAATATACATTAAATTAGTAAGCATTAGTCACAATATTAACCACCTAATAAACTATTGTGATCTTCCCTTATTAGTCACACTACTTACTGATACAGCGTTTGAAAAAGGCATTATTTTTGTATTGCTGACAGGCACAGGTATTAAACTGAAATATGAAATTTCTTTGTTTTAAGTAGCTTGAACACACCCCAAGTATACATAGATGGCTTTTGCTGGGACATGAAAACAATTATCCATAAACTTGGTATAAAAAGACATTTAGATTAGTATAAACTAATTGGGTCACCCTCGATAAATAAAGACTTTCAATTCAATTCAATTCAATTATTTTGTAGCACTTAAATTTTGTGTTGATTAAATTAAAGTTCAGTAGTTTCAAATCTTTTGAGTATTTCCACAAAACAACATAATTTATTACACCATTTCCAGAACAGGTTTTTCCATAACAAACTGAATGTTTATGAATGTTGTTTAACGGATCATCAACACAGTATTAGGTTAAAAGAAAAATTACAGTTCTTGAAATGTTCTTCAATAGTTCTTGAAAATGTTCAATGTTTAAGAACATATTAAGAACATGTTTCGCAGGTGTTCATCTTTATTAATTAAACAAATCTATACTACTATTAACAAACAAATATATGATAATGACATTAATGCATGAACAGTTTAATATAATAACATTATCTGCAGTTTAAAAGCCCATGTCTTCATTTAAGTAGGTAAAGAATATATGACACCTGAGTGATTCTGACAAAATTGCAAATAAAATGCAGACGCCATTCTTTTGAATTTTTGGCGGTAAAATGGCAGTCCAACTGAAGATTGTGCTTGCATCATTTAATGATTAAATGTAAGTGTTTTGTGATAATACTTTCATTAATTATTGTGTCAAAACATCTTATACATTTAATAGTTGTATTTGAAAGATGAAATTTCTAAATGTAGTCTTTAGAAACAGTATTTTAAAATGAAACCCCTATTGTCATATGTTTTCGCGGATTGACTTTCTTTTTTTGTTGCTGACAGAAAAATGGTATTCAGCACTGCAGATATTATTTCATTTCAGTATCATATGTAACATTTCACCAAGTATGACCAGGCATTCTGAAGGTTCAATTAATGAATTGTTCTTTAACTGTTATGTAGGTTAAATTAGTGGCCAAGGGAGTTCTGGAACTGTGCAGGAACTGTTCTGGATAGATTGTTCCAGAACTATTCTTGAGCTGTGCTTCATCTGTTCTTGAGTTAGATGAGACAAAATTTCTTGAACTTATGTTCAAGAACAGTTCTAGAACTATCTTACTTGAACTGTTCAAGAACAGTTCCAGTATAGTTCTAGAACTGTTCTAGAACACCTCCAGTACAGATCGTTCTAGAACAGTTCCAGTACAGATAGTTCTAGAACTGTGCTTCATCTGTTCTTGAGCAGTTCTGGAACTGTGCATGAACGTTAAATGAGACAAAATTTCTAGTCTTGGGTTATGTTCAAGAACAGTTCCAGTACAGATAGTTCTAGAACAGTTCCAGTACAGATCGTTCTGTAACAGTTCTAGAACAGTTCCAGTACAGATAGTTCAAGAACTGTTCTTAAACATAAGTTCTAGAACTGTTCTTGAACATACGTTCTAGAAAATTTGTCTCATTTAACGTTCACGTACTGCTCTAGAACTGTACCAGAACAGATTAGGTTCAGTTCAAGAACAGTTCTTGAACAATCTATCCAGAACAGTTCAAGAATTGTTCATGCACAGTTCTAGAAAATTTCGCAGGGGTTGTATGCTACTTGAATGACAATTTAATAGTTTTATGCCAATATTCTTATAAAATAATTAGCAATTTTACTCTGCTATTCTGCTAGAATAAGTAAGAATAATTTTACATTGATATTCTGCTAGAATTATTAATAATTTCACATTGAAATTCTGCTGGAATTTATTAATTTCTGTGTTTCAATAGGTTTGGCTTTCTCTTTTAACCCACAGTAGTATTTGGCTGGCACAGAATATTTTGCGATCAACAGTATCACCGGTGTCATATATGTCAATAACTGTTGATTTCAGTAACATTATACACAGTAGGTTGTCCGTCTTGTCTTTCCAATGTACATGCCTGAGCTCATGTCCGTCTTGTTTTTTCCATGTACATGCCTGAGCTCTTGTCCATCTTTTTTTTTCCATGTGCATGCCTGAATTCTTGTCCATCTTATTTTCCCCGTGTACATGCCTGAGCTCTTCTCCATCTTGTTTTTCCATGTTCATGCCTGAGCTCTTGTCCATCTTATTTTCCCCGTGTACATGCCTGAGCTCTTGTCTTTCTTGTTTTTAGCTCTACTGATCAGAGATCAGCAGAGCTTATCCTGTGATGCGGTGTCCGTCCGTCCGTCCATCTGTTCGTCCGTAAACGTTTTTTTGTAGCGACTACTCCTCTGAAACTACTGAATGGATTTTCATGAAACTTCACGGAAATGTTACCCATGAAGTCTAGTTGATCCTAGCAAAAATTCATATTGATGTGAAATCCAAAATGACTGCCAAATCTAAAATAGATTTTTAGCTCTACTGATCAGAGATCAGCAGAGCTTATGCCGTGGTGCGGCGTCCGTCGTCCGTCTGTCCGTAAACTTTTTTTGTAGCGACCTCCTCTGAAACTACTGAATGGATTTTCATGAAACTTTACATAAATGTTGCCCATGAAGTCTAGTTGATCCTAGCAAAAATTCATGTTGATGTGAAATCCAAGATGGCCGCCAGATCTAAAAATAGGTTTTTAAAAAACAAGTTTGAAGCGACTTCTTCATGAAAACTATAAGTGATATTGATATGGGACTTTTTCTAAAATGATCAGCATGACATGATGTTGGTCCTTGTCGAAAAATCGTTTTGATTCAACGTTAAACATGGCTGCCAGCGGCCATCTTTGTTTACATACAGTTATATACTAAAAACTTGTAGCGACTACTCCTTTGAAACTACTTGACAGATTTTCATGAAACTTTACAGGAATATTGCTCTTAATGTCTAATTGATCCTAGCAAAATTTCAGATCGGCTAGAAATTCAAGATGGCCGCCACAGCTAAAAATAGATTTTTAAAAAAAATAAGTTTGTAGCGACTACGTCTTGAAAACTATAAGTGATATTGATATGGGACTTTTTATAAAATGATCAGCATGACATGATATTGGTCCTTGTCAAAAATTGTTTTGATTCAACGTTAAACATGGCTGCCAGCAGCCATCTTTGTTTACATAGAGTTATATAGTAAAAACTTGTAGCGACAACTTCTCTGAAACTACTGGATGGATATTCATGAAACTTTACAGAAATGTTGCCCATAAAGTCTAGTTGATCCTAGCAAAAATTATTGTTGTTTTAAAATCCAAGATGGCCGCCAAAGCTAAAAATAGAGTTTTAAAATACAAGTTTGTAGCGACTACTTCTTGAAAACTATAAGTGATATTGATATGGGACTTTTTCTAAAATGATCAGCATGACATGATGTTGATCCTTGTCAAAAATCGTTTTGATTCAACGTTAAACATGGCTGCCAGTGGCCATCTTTGGTTACATACAGTTATATAGTAAAAACTTGTAGCGACTACTCCTCTGAAACTACTTGGCAGATTGTCATGAAACTTTACAGGAATGTTGCTCTTGATGTCTTATTGATCCTAGCAAAATTTCAAATCTGCCAGAAATTCAAGATGGCCGTCACAGCTAAAAATAGATTTTTAAAAATTAAGTTTGTAGCGACTACTTCTTGAAAACTATAAGTGATATTGATATGGGACTTTTTCTAAAATGATCAGCATGACATGATGTTGATCCTTTTGGAAAATTATTTTGATTCGACGTTAAACATGGCTGCCAGTGGCCATCTTTGGTTACATAGAGTTATATAGTAAAAACATGTAGCGACTACTCCTCTGAAACTACTTGACGGATGTTCATGAAACTTTACAGGAATGTTGCTCTTGATGTCTAGTTTATCCTAGAAAAATTTCAGGTCGGCCGGAAATTCAAGATGGCCGCCACAGCTAAAAATAGATTTAAATAAATAAGTTTGTAGTGACTACTTCTTCAAAACTATAAGAGATATTGATATGGGACTTTTTCTAAAATGATCAGTATGACATGATGTTGGTCCTTGTCGAAAATCGTTTTAATTTGACGTTAAACATGGCTGCCAGTGGCCATCTTTGTTTACATAGAGTTATAGAATGAAAATTTGTAGTGACTACTCCTCTGAAACTACTTGACGGATTTTCATGAAACTTCACAGGAATGTTGCTCTTAATGTCAAATTGATCCTAGCAAAATTTCAGGTCGGCCGGAAATTCAAGATGGCCGCCACGGTGAAAAATAGATTTTCAAAAAACCAGTATGTAGCGACTACTTCCTGAAATCAAAATCAATCAGTAGAGCTTCAAGGTCATTGACCTCTTGTTAAAAAACATGTTTGTATCGACTCCTTTTTGAAAACTCTAAGTGATATTGATGGGACTTTTTCTAAAATGATTAGCATGACATGATGTTGGTCCTTGTCGAAATCGTTTTGATTTGACGTTAAACATGGCTGCCAGTGGCCATCTTTGTTTACATAGAGTTATTTAGTAAAAACTTGTAGCGACTACTACTCTGAAACTACATAACGGATTTCCATGAAACTTGACAGGAATGTTGCTCTTAATGTCTAAATGATCCTAGCAACATTTCAGTTGGTCGGAAATTCAAGATGGTCGCCACAGCTAAAATAAATTTTCAAAAAACAAGTTTGTAGCGAGTACTTCCTGAAAACTATAAGAGATATTGATATGGGACTTTTTCTAAAATGATCAGTATGGAATGATGTTGATCCATGTCGAAAATTATTTTGATGCGACGTTAAACATGGCCGCCAGCGGCCATTTTTGTTTACATAAGAGTTATATAATGAAAACTTGTAGCGACTACTCATTTTCATGAAACTTCACAGGAATGTTGCTCTTGATGTCTAATTGATCCTATCAAAATTGCAGGTCGACCGGAAATTCAAGATGTCTGCCACGGCTAAAAATATTTTTTCAAAAAACAAGTGCGACTACTTCTTGAAAGCTATAAGTGATATTGATATGCGTCTTTTCCTAAAATGATCAGTATGACATGATGTTGATCCTTGTCGAAGATTATTTTGATTTGACGTTAAACAAGGCTTCCAGCGGCCATCTTTGTTGACATAGAGTTATATAATGAAAACTTGTAGCGACTACTCCTCTGAAACTACTTGACGGATGTTCATGAAACTTCACACGAATGTTGCTCTTGATGTCTAATTGATCCTAGAAAATTTCAGGTCGGCCGGAAATTCAAGATGGCCACCAAGGCTAAAAATAGATTTTCAAAAAAAAGTTTGTAGCGACTACTTCTTGAAAACTATAAGTGATATTGATATGGGGACTTTTTCTAAAATGATCAGCATGACATGACGTTGGTCCTTGTCAAAATTCATTTTGATTTGATGTTAAACATGGCTGTCAGAGGACATCTTTCTTTACATAGAGTTATCTAGTAAAAACGTGTAGCGACTACTCCTCTGTAACCACTCGATGGATTTTCATGAAACTGTACAGGAATGTTGCTCTTGATGTCTAAATGATCTTAGCAAAATTTCAGGTCGGTCGGAAATTCAAGATGGCCGCCATGGTTAAAAATAGATTTTCAAAATACAAGTTTGTAGCGACTACTTTTTGAAAACTATAAGTGATATTGATATGGGACTTTTTGTAATATGATCAGTATGACAGGATGTTGATCCTTTTCAAAAATTATTTTGATTTGACGTTAAACGTGGCCGCCAGCGCCATCTTCGTTTACATAGAGTTATATAATGAAAACTTGTAGCGACTACTCTGAAACTACTTGATGGATTTTCATGAAACTTCACATGAATGCTGATCTAGCTATCAAAAACCTATCAGTAGAGCGTCAAGGTCATTGACCTCTTGTTTTCCAGGTACATGACTGAGTTCTTGTCCATCTTGTTTTTCTATGTTTATGCCTGGGCTCCTGTCCATCTTGTTTCCCCCATGTACATGCCCGAGCTCTTGTCGATCTTTTCCATGTACGTGTTGAGCTCTTAACCGTCATGTTTTCCCCATGTACATAACTGAGCTCCTATATGTCTTGTTTTCTGCATGTACATGCTTGAGCTCTTGTTCATCTTGTTTTTAGCTCTACTGGTCAAGGGCCAGCAGAGCTTATTGGATGGCGAGTTTTCCGTCGTCCCTCCATCGCCTGTTGTCCGTCCGTCCGTCGTTAACTCTTATTTCGCTAAGACGATAGGGCCTTCATGTTTCATCTGATCATTACCAAACTTTACCAGATTGATAATATCAATAAAAGCTCGGACAAGTTTAAAAACCAGCCTGATCTGACGACTAACAGCAGAGTTATGGCCCTTGATTTAGTTAAAAATGCTATATTTTGCCTCGTTAAAACGAAAGTGCCTTCAGTTTTAGCTCGACTGTTCAAGGAATAAGAGAGCTTATGTAATCACCCCGGCGTCGGCGTCCCACATCAAGGTTTGCGTGTTAGCTGTGTTTACAAGTCTATTTCTCTTACATTTTTTATCCTAGCACAACCAAATTTGGCCATGGGCTTCCTTATAACATTATCCTAAGGACTGCATAAGCATGGAACCCAAATTCTGATAGCTCTTAAATGTGTCTATTTCACATCAAATTTTGCTTGTAAGCTGTGTTTACAGGTCTATATCTCTTACATGTCTTGTCCTAGCTGAACTAGATTTGGGAACTGGTTTCGATATAGTATGTTGTAAAGGATTGCATAAGTAATTTTGACTTCTGCAAATTCTGGGCTCCCATGGAACCCAAATTGTGATGGCCCATAAAATGTGCAATAAAGGCAGATCTAGATTTGCATGTAAGCTGTTGTATATATTTATAATTTTGGTTTGAGATTTCTTATAGCATTATGCATTTTATTCATACTTAACCCATATTGGGGCATATGGGCTCTGGAGTTGCTGGTGATTTTAACGCAAAAATCATTAATGACACGTTTTCTGTACCATTAGGATCGCTTGCGAAAAAGTTATTTTCAAATTTTGTAAACGAAAATAGCCCCTCTCCGATAAATTTATCTCTTAAAAGAGATGGCCCAGACTACAGCTTTATTTCTATGAAAGCAATGATCGACCATAGTTCTCGCTGTCCAAAATACGCTACCATGGTTTAAAAAGTTTACCATACTGGACGAAACTGCAATAGTTTCCTAAGACCATCGACCGTTTATTACTACTCTTGATGTGCCTATATATACCGCAAGAGCATTTTCAGTCCCTTGTGTGGGTATAGCATGGAACAAAATAACTGAAAAGCATATAGCTGACTATACCTTTAGTAAAAACCAAGCCATTGAATTTCCATTTATTGTGCATTTATTTTCTAGCCATTGATTTTGCATTGAAATACAATTGATTTGTTATAAATATGAATATTAATGAGAAGAAGACGAAAAGCCATTGAAATACCATTGAAACACCATTGATTTGAGGCGAAAAATGTAAATGAGGTACCATTTCTATGATGTCACAGAAAAATGGTAAAACAATGGTCTAAATATGCAAATGAGCTTTTATATAAATGGAATAACAATGGCAAAACAATGGGTGTTAATACTCCATTGAAAAACCATTGAAAAACCATTTTTATGGGAATACCGATTTTGGACATTTAAGCGTGATGTTAACAGTAGTTTCACCAATTTTGTTTTACTGCAACCTTATTGGACATGAAATCAAGACACAATTTAGATTAAGCAGAAAGTCCAACAATGTGACACAACATAGTTCTTCTGGTTTTTAACAATCAGATCTTGAAGAGCTTAACACTATTAAAATAGCATGATTATTGCAAACGTTTTTTTGTTTCTATGAAACAGATGATACAATTATTTATATGTGATAATCTGTAATATAGGACTAATTCTGACCCGTCTGCAATACCTCGGGCTTAATTTTTTTCTAGGCCTAACCTGATAAACTGGATAAGTTCAGGCACTAACATGATATTCTCCATTTATTGGTAAATTAATAATAAAATTGGTTCTTTTATCACTAAAAAGATTCAAAGAAGAAATTCAACTGTAACATTTACAATTGATATACCCACTCATGAAAGTGTTACTTCACTCTGTTGTTTTACTGAAAACCAACAAATATAACAAATAATATACATGTTTACTTTTAGTTTTTCAATTATCCGTCTCTAGAAATGCCACGGATACTGTACATTTCGCGGAATCACTAAGGAAATAGTACCAAAAAAAAAGTAGAAGGAAAGATTACAGCCACAAAAACAAAGATTCCGCGGAAATTCATGGAAACTTTGAAGATTCCGCGGAAATCCACAGAAACTTTTAAGATTCCGCGGAAATCCATGGAAACTTTGAAGATTCGGTGGAATCTTTAATGTTTCCGTAGATTTCCACAGAGTACTCGGAAAGAACTCCACGGAATTTTGCAGGCTTCACTGAAAATAAAAATTCCGCGGAAATAATTATGTTCCATGGAATAGTTGGATTTCCACGGATTTTGTCCACCATTTTCCGCGGAAAAATTATTTGCTGCTAGGGTAATCTGAAAATATTAAAAAACTAAAAAATGTTTTCCCTGAAAAGAATTGAATTGGGTTTTAAGGCGCACCAACACATGAAAGGTTATATGGTGCCTAACAGGCATGAACTTGCCAGTCTGATCCTCCAAAGTTTACCCCGAAAACCATGGAAGAACATAGAAACCCCGGAAAGTGTTCCAAGGAAAATCCAGTAAACCCCGGAATAGATCAAAAGCGAAGAAAAAAAAGAGACTCCCATACCAAATCTTGCTAACATGGTGCACATGAGCTACTCACACAAGACCTAACCTGGTCCTAAATGCTCACGTCCATTTTAACATGCAAATTAGGTAGAGTTCACGTGAGCGAGATGAGCAATGTTAGCAAGGGTAGCGGTGTGAGAACTACCTACCTTGCATGTTAAAATGTACGTAATTGACATTAGCGATGTGAGCAACATGAGCACTCCGGTGTATTTTTACTCTCTGAAAACATATAAAATGACTGGCGAGTTAAAACACAAACGCCTCTTTTATACACGAACATGGCCTTCATATACAGTAATAACAAGAAGACCGCAAACGATACATGGAGGTAAACAATATTTAATGATCTCATACTGTTTGTCAGTCCGGCATTACCAATTGGTCATGCAGACATTTTTTTAAGATCACCAACCTCTTCGGTTCAAATCCAAGCTGGGGCACTTACATGGTTCCTAGCGAATAGATTATCGTCTAGACAATAAATTAAAAATTTCAGAGGTCTTCCACACCACCATTAAAACTGACAGTTTCAAACGAACAAATTTACATTGAACAAGGTCACTTACTCGTTTCCTATACATTAGGCCAATTTAAATAATGTGTGGTTCCATTTACCCGACCGACCCTAGATTTTTGGGCAATTTTCACCAATTCTAAACAATGTTTCTTTTTTTTTCCGAGAAAAAGTACGAAAGTACACGAGGCAAATCTTCGTATCTCGGAAAGTGGCGCTTCCGGTAAGCAAGATGGCGGCCTCCTCGATTTTAATCTTAGACTTAGGAATTCATATCGAAAAATGTTATGGCATTAGGAAATTAGGTTTATTTATGAACACTAGCTAACATGATGGAGGAAGTTACAAGGTAACATAAACCAGACCAAATGAACACTAGCTAACATGATGAAGGAAGCTACAAGGTAACATGAAACAGACCAACTTCCAGTCTAGGCATTTTTTACAGGTTCAAAAATCTGTCACCAAAAAAAGGTTTTCCCCAATGTAACCGGAATCACACATATT
This sequence comes from Cyrtodaria siliqua, assembly GCA_037043455.1. NCBI lineage: Eukaryota > Metazoa > Mollusca > Bivalvia > Adapedonta > Hiatellidae > Cyrtodaria > Cyrtodaria siliqua. Next base: position 9,420 of record JAWPHD010009719.1, on the reverse strand, counting down.
GTTTTATTTGGCCTTATGGGCTCAACAAATTGCATGCACAAGTGCATACTACTGGACTTTTACACTGAGACTATAAAAAACAAATTCTTATATGGGCATGTGTACTTGGAACTGAAAAGACAAGATAGTAACTGTAGTTTATAACACTTAAAACAATTTTTCTTTTTCATAATATATATAAATATATCTTAAAATTCTTCCAATTAAATTATGCGCATCGTGCAAACAATAAATTAAAAAAAATATTTCCTTCTTAAGCATCCGAAGAAGGCATATATAAATATTGTAGTGACGTTCAGGCGTTAGCTGCTTCAAGGTTCCATTTACCAGTTCAAACTGCTTTTTTCATTATCAGTTCACCCAAGACAATTCATTGTGATCCTTGAGGCATTGTTCATGTAGTCTGTCAAGTTTGCTTTTTAGCTCGACTATTCGAAGAATAAGAGAGCTTATGTAGTCACCCCGGGGTCGGCGTCGGCGTCCCACGTCAAGGTTTGCGTGTAAGCTGTGTTTACAAGTCTATATCTCTTACATTTCTTATCCTAGCACAACCGAATTTGGCCATGGGCTTCCTTATAGCATTATCTTAAGGGCTGAATAAGCAATTTTGGTTCCTGTAACCCATGGGCTCCCATGGAACCCAAATTATGATAGCCCATAAAATTTGTCCCATTTCACATCAACTTTTGCGAGTAAGCTGTGTTTACAAGTATATATCTCTTACAATACTTACCCTAGCACAATCATATTTGGCCATTAGCTTCCTTATAGCAATATCTTAAGGGCTGCTTAAGTAATTCTGGTTCCTGTAACCCCTGGGCTCGCATGGAACCCAAATTCTGATATCCCTTAAAATGTGTCTGTTTCACATCAAATTTTGCGTGTAAGCTGTGTTTACAGGTCTATATCTCTTGCATTTCTTGTCCTAGCTGAACTAAATTTTGGAATTGGTTTCCTTAGAGTATGTTGTAAAGGGTTGGGTAATTAATTGTGTCTTCTGCAAATTCTGGGCTCCCATGGAACCCAAATAGTGATGGCCCATAAAATGTGCAATAAAGGCAGATCTAGGTTTGCATGTAAGCATGTATATATCTATAAATTTGGTTTGGGAAATCTTATAGCATTATGCATCTTATTCATACTTCACTCATATTGGGGCATGGGCTCCCTCCTCCCCCCAGCCCCCATTCCCCCCACCCATCCACATCTTTTTATTTTTTTACATATTTCTGTGTTGTTTTGGTCGATTCTTACACATATATGTTGCCCACTCCCCTCCCCCACCCCGACCCCGCCTTCCCCCCTCGCTCCCACGTGAAACTCTTTTTTTTCTTTTTACATATTTTTGTGTTGTTTTAGTCAATTCTTACACATATATGTTGCCCCTTTCCCCAACACTACCGCCCCCTGCCTCTCACCCCCCACTTGATTTTTTTTTTTTACTTATTTTTTTTTAACATATTTCTGTGTTGTTTTAGTCAATTCTTACATATATATATCTTTCGCCCTCCACCCCACACCCCCGCCCCCTGCCTCTAACACCCCCTCGCACTTGATGTTGCGTCCCACATCAAGGTTTGCGTGTAAGCTGTGTTTACAAGTCTATATCTCTTACATTTCTTATCCTAGCACAACCAAATTTGGCCATTATATAGCTTCCTTATAGCATTATCTTAAGGGCTGCTTCAGTAATTTTGGTTCCTGTAACCCCTGGGCTCCAATGGAACCCAAATTTTGATAGCCCTTAAAATGTGTCTGTTTCACATCAAATTTTGCGTGTAAGCTGTGTTTACAGGTCTATATCTCTTGTATTTCTTGTCCTAGCTGAACTAAATGTTGGAATTGGTTTCCTTATAGTATGTTGTAAAGTGTGTGGTAATTAATTTATTCTCCTGCAAATTCTGGGCTCCCATGGAACCCAATAGTGATGGCTCATAAAATGTGCAATAAAGGCAGATCTAGGTTTGCTTGTAAACATGTATATAGCTATATCCCCCCACCCCTCCACACCCATTTATTTTTTTACTTTTTATTTCACAGATTTCTGTGTTATTTTGGTCGTTTCTTACACATATATGTTGCCCACTCCCCGCCCCTTCCCATCCCATCCCGCCTCTCCCCCACTTTATTTTTTTATTTTTTTTACATATTTCTGTGTTGTTTTAGTCAATTCTTACTCATATATGTTGCCCCCTACCGCCCCACACCCCCGCCCCCTGCCTCTCACCCCACACTTGAAACTTTTTTTTTTTTTTTTCCTTTTTTTTTTTTTTTTTTTACATATTTCTGTGTTGTTTTGGTCGATTCTTATACATATATGTTGCCCACTCCCCGCCCCTTCCCATCCCATCCCGCCTCTCCCCCACTTGAAACTTTTATTTTATTTTTTTATTTTTTTACATATTTCTGTGTTGTTTTAGTCAATTCTTACTCATATATGTTGCCCCCTACCGCCCCACACCCCCGCCCCATGCCTCTCACCCCACACTTGAAACTATTTTTTTTTACATATTTCTTTGTTGTTTTAGTCAATTCTTACACATATATGTTGCCCCCTCGCCCCCAATCCCTGCCTCTCCCCCCATCCCACTTGAAACTCGATTTTTTTAAAATTTATTTTCTTTACATATTTCTGTGTGTTTCGGTCAATTCTTACACATAGGTTCTTGCACATATATGTTGCCCCCTCGCCCCCAATCCCTGCCTCTCCCCCCCACCCCACTTGAAACTCGATTTTTTTAAAATTTATTTTCTTTACATATTTCTGTGTTTTTTTGTCAATTCTTACACATAGCTATGTTGTCCCTTTCCCTCCCCTCCCCCTCCCCAACCGCACCCCCACACTCGAAACTGGAATTTTTTTTTTTTTTTTTTACATATTTCTGTGTTGTTTTGGTCAATTCTTACACATAGCTTCTAACACATATGTTCCACCTCCCCGCTTCCCCGCCCCTCCTGAACCCCGCCTCTCCACCACCCCACCACTCGAAACTCGATTTTTTTATTTATATTTCTGTGTTGTTTTAGTAAATTTTTACACACACATAGTTATGTTGTTGCCCCCTCCTCCCCCTCCCCACCCCACACAAATCGAAATTCAATGTTGTGTATTTTTTTCTACATATTTCTGTGTTGTTTTGGTGAATTCTTACAGATATATAGCTATGTTGCTCCCCACCACACCCCACCCCATCGAAACTCAATTTATTTTACACATTTCTGTGTTGTTTAAGTCAGTTCTTACACATATAGCTATGTTGCTATGTTGCCCTCCCCCTCCCCGCACTCGAAATGCAATGTTTTGTATTTTTTACACATATATAGCTATGTTGCCCCCCCTTCCACCCCCGCACCCGCACCCCCACAAACCCCACTCGAAACTTTTTTTTACATATCTCTGTGTTGTTTCGGTCAATTCTTATTCTTACAAGTAACTATGTCGCTCCTCTCCCCCGCATCCGCACCCCTACAAACCCCACTCAAAACTTTTTTTTACATATCTCTGTGTTGTTTTGGTCAATTCTTACACGTAGCTATGTTACTCCTCCCACCTTCCCCCCCCCCCCCCCCCCCCCGGTTTCCCCCCCGCTCGTTTACCCACCCACCCCACTCGATTTTTTTATTTTTGTTTTTACATATTTCTGTGTTGTTTTGGTCAATTCTTACACATATATAGCTATGTTGCCCCCACCACCCCCACTACCCCACCCCATCGAAACTCAATTTTTTTATACACATTTCTATGTTGCTATGTTACTATGTTGCCATCCCCCACTCCCCCTCTCGAAACTCATTTTTTTGTATTTTTTTTCACACATATATAGCTATGTTGCACCCAGCTATGTTGCGCCCCCCACCCACAAACCCTACTCGAAACTTTTTTCTTTTTTTACATATTTCTGTGTTATTTTGGTCAATTCTTACACATATAGTTATGTCACCCCCCCCCCCCCCCCCACCCCTCACACCACCACCACCCTCCCCGCCTGCATTCCCCCGCCCTCGCCACCCCCCCTTTTTTTTTTTACATATTTCTGTGTTTTCGTCAATTCTTATACATATAGCTATGTTGCCCCACACCCCTCCACCCAACCAACCATCCCATCATCACTTATTTTCCATATGTCTGTGTTGTTTTGTTTTATCAATGATGAGCTACCGCCCTGCCCCGAGTTGCCTTTCGACTACAAATTTCTTTAAAATGACAGCAATTTTGGATTAAAACAGATAAAAATAATAAAATTTCACACATAATTTTATATCGGCCTGAGTTTCTATACAAGCCCCGTCCTGAAACCCCACCCCACATTGTTTTAGCCTTGTTTTCTGATGGTATATAATTTATTATTCTCTGAAAAATCGTCGAGCTGCGCTGTGCTATATTTTGGCCTCATTAAGACGAAAGTGCCTTCATTTGGCCGCATTACAGTGAAACTTTGCAGGGATGATCAGTACCAAGCCTAGTTGTACATATCGTCACCGTTTTCTGGTTGAATGATTTTGACGGAGTTATAGCCCTTTAAAGGACTTAATACACAAACTTTGTCCCAACTAGTTCTCCTGAACCACTGGCCGGATTTAAAAGGAACTTTTAGATTTTAGGTTTTGAGGTATGGTTTGTGTTATCTTTTTCATATTTTTACTCTCTCTTCATAACTAAATGTCAGGGTACAGTTTTACCCTCATCCAACCAGATATGTTCTTTTATTAGTATCACATTTGGCCCCAGAGTGTCTATCCAAAGTAACCAGTTTCTGCAACGGTAAGCGTTTTTTGACTCCTCACAGTCATATTCCTGTTGAGGTTTACCACCACCAATTACATGTAAACCTCCGAGGTGTAGTCGAATGTAGTTCCTATAATAAAAAGTAATCCCTCCTTTTTCGATGGAAATGGGCATTATAAGTAGGGGAAAACTGCCCATTTCTATTCGATTTTGTGGTTATATGTATAAGAAGCGTATTAATAGGTTTTACTGGATCACTGATGAACATTTTCGAAATTTCGACTCTATGCTTACACTTTGTGAGCAATGAAAACAGTCGATCAATAAAAACAGCAGTACCCTTGACCTGTTTAGTAAACAAACAAGAACTTTCTTACATGTCTTGTGACCCCACGTTTTCTGGTGATTTTTCAAGTGGAAATATAGTTTTCTATATGAACATTACACTGCTGCATTATCCATACTTGAGTTGAATTTGCAGCAAATCATTAATATGTGACACTTTAACATTGGTGTCTATGGGGAAAATAATTGGTGCTTTCATACCTATAAGAGATGCGTGCAGTAATTAGGACTCGCTCAGATTCGTACCTAGAGACACTTTTCCGATAACAATTGGTAAAATAAGCTCAGAAATAAGTTTTCCATAGTTTATTACATAGGTTTTGAGCGTTTTTAGTCCAATTTTGTCTATAAAAGCCGTAATTTTGAGTTTCGTTTTTTTTCTTGTTTAAAATGACGTATTGGTGAAGTGTTTGCAGTTGAACTATGTCTTTTTGGTATCAACATGTAGGGTTGCATGTTTGCAAATGTTTTTATGAATTAAATTTGCATGACAACAGGTTTGGTAGGCATGAAACCACTAAATCTTTCCCCTACCCCCCTAAAATAGGATACTGTGAAAAATGAAGATTTGTGTAAAAGATAAAATATTATTCCTTATCATTCAAACTCGACTTGGTAGCGTTCAGCTAGTATCAATTCTGATTTTAGCGGTATTTTTGGCATTATTAAGCTCGTATTCGCTACTATAATCAGGTATGGTACCACCAATTTTGAAGAATTTGACTGAAAAATCAACTTTGGCATGAAAATCGACATAAATTGGCCCTTTCATCGTCCTAATTGTACCTAAAATGCATACTTTATTTATGTCCATTGTATGTTCTAAACATTTGATCTATTTAATATGGTGTATGGACAAGAAATGCCGTTTGGTATGACAATTCAGATAGTGAAAAAATTAAAAAAAATATCTCTGACTTTTGTCGATTTCAGACTATTGTCCTTGGTATTCACAAGACCATATCTCTGCAAATAATCATTCGATTTGCATGAAGTAAGTGTTTTTAAGCTTGTTATGAAAATGACAACACAAACTCCTCATTTAAGAAACATCTGAACATGTTTTCTCCTCTTATAGGTTTACCACCACCAATTACATGTAAACCTCCGAGGTGTAGTCGAATGTAGTTCCTATAATAAAAAGTAATCCCTCCTTTTTCGATGGAAATGGGCATTATAAGTAGGGGAAAACTGCCCATTTCTATTCGATTTTGTGGTTATATGTATAAGAAGCGTATTAATAGGTTTTACTGGATCACTGATGAACATTTTCGAAATTTCGACTCTATGCTTACACTTTGTGAGCAATGAAAACAGTCGATCAATAAAAACAGCAGTACCCTTGACCTGTTTAGTAAACAAACAAGAACTTTCTTACATGTCTTGTGACCCCACGTTTTCTGGTGATTTTTCAAGTGGAAATATAGTTTTCTATATGAACATTACACTGCTGCATTATCCATACTTGAGTTGAATTTGCAGCAAATCATTAATATGTGACACTTTAACATTGGTGTCTATGGGAAAATAATTGGTGCTTTCATACCTTGACTCTCCTCAGAGTAAGGGGTGGAGCATACAATTGTCGGAGCTGACCAACACGGCTTTGGTATTTTTTTCATGTTGGAATGCGAACCGCAACGACAGCATATGCATAACTGTAATTTGAAGATGTTAATCAATCCACTTGAGTTTATATACTACAAACAAATAAGAATATATGTTGAAAAGGGGATCCTTTGGAAGCAAAGAGTGCACCTAAGTGGTAGACATAGGCTCGTTTTTATTGAGTTCTTTGTATGAAAGATAATGATAAATAACAGTTTTTTTTTAATTTCGATAAACTTTACGCAGTATAATAGTAAGGTAACCTACTACGTTTCTACCGACGAGAAACGACGAGTTATTCTACTTGCTCCGGCGTCATGCAGCGTCTCCGTCGGCGCTGATTAACCCTTTTTTATTGGTAAGCTCATATCTCAAAACCTGCTTGACATAATGCAGTGAAACTTCATATATGTATTTCTTTTTGGGATAAATAGATCACATGCCACGCGCAAGCTATATAACTCTGCAACTTACATGTATTTTGACAAAGTTATGGCCCTTTATATACATAGTCAAAATGTTTTAAATATCAGTTTTAGTAACCTAATAACCTGTTTAACCACTGGTACGTTTGAAACGTCACTTATGTGTTTGGTATCAATAAATAGCATGGCATGCGAGAGTCACATACTTCCGGGCATATTTCTGCAACATGTTTTGGAACAGTTATGCCCCCTGATTTACTTGGACAAAATGCGTAGTAACCTAATATATTCTTAACCACTGCACATATTTGAATGAAACTTCACACGTGTATTCGGCATCAATGAAAAATATGCCACACACAATTCATGTAACGCCGAAATCTATTTAGGCACAGCTATGCATTTTTCAACATATATTTGTATATCTATACTCCTGGTATACTCCTGGTATATATCAGACTTTCCTCAGAGTCGGGTTATATAAAACCATCCATCTCAAGGGTATATAATCTTTACATTTATGCATCTATACTACATACAGGTATGCATCTATACTCACTACATATATCGGACTCTCTTCCATCTCCAGTGTCTGTACTCTATCCATTTAAATATCTATACTCCTGATATATATTGGACTCTTCTCAGAGTCAGGTTACATAAAACATAACACCTCCAGTGTCTATACCCTATCCATTTAAATATCTATACTCCTGATATATATCGGACTCTCCTCAGAGTCTGGTTACATAAAACCTAACAACTCCAGTGTCTATAATCTATACATTTATGTATATATACTCCCGATATATATCGGACTCTCCTCAGAGTCGTTACATAAAGACTAGCATCTCCAGTGTCTATAATCTATACATTTAAATATCTATACTCCCGATATATATCGGACTCTCCTCAGAGTCAGGTTACATAAAACCTAACAACTCCAGTGTCTATAATCTATACATTTATGTATAAATACTCCTGATATATATCGGACTCTCCTCAGAGTCAGGTTACATAAAACCTAACAACTCCAGTGTTTATAATCTATACATTTATGTATATATACTCCCGATATATATCGGACTCTCCTCAGAGTCAAGTTACATAAAGACTAGCATCTCCAGTGTCTATAATTTATACATTTAAATATCTATACTCCCGATATATATCGGACTCTCCTCAGAGTCAGGTTACATAAAACCTAACAACTCCAGTGTCTATAATCTATACATTTATGTATATATACTCCTGATATATATCGGACTCTCCTCAGAGTCAGGTTACATAAAACCTAACAACTCCAGTGTCTATAATCTATACATTTAAATATCTATACTCCCGATATATATCGGACTCTCCTCAGAGTCAGGTTACATAAAACCTAACAACTCCAGTGTCTATAATCTATACATTTATGTATATATACTCCTGATATATATCGGACTCTCCTCAGAGTCAAGTTACATAAAGACTAGCATCTCCAGTGTCTATACTCGATACATTTATATATCTATACTCCCGATATATATCGGACTCTCCTCAGAGTCAGGTTACATAAAACCTAACAACTCCAGTGTCTATAATCTATACATTTATTTATATATACTCCTGATATATATCGGACTCTCCTCAGAGTCAAGTTACATAAAGACTAGCATCTCCAGTGTCTATACTCTATCCATTTAAATATCTTTACTCCCGACATATATTGGACTCTTCTCAGAGCCAAAGTAAATTAAACCTAACATCGCTTTGTGTCTATATATACATTTATATATCTACACTCCTGATATATATCGGACCCTTCTCAGTGTCGGGTTATATAAAAACCTCCATCTGTACCTAGACCACCATTATTTTACATAGGGTTGTTAATAAATATCTACCCGAAAATATCAAATCCTATTTATGCTGGCCATGTAACACACACAATGTAGTATCAGTCATGCCCAGTGCAACACAAAAATGGGCCTTAGATGATTCGCTGACCTGCTTTTTTCCCCCAAAATATTTTCCAAACTGGAAGTAAACGCCTTTTTAGCTCGACTATTCGAAGAATAAGAGAGCTTATGTAATCACCCCGGGGTCGGCGTCGGCGTTGGCGTCGACGTCGGCGTCCCACATCAAGGTTTGCGTGTAAGCTGTGTTTATAAGTCTATATCTCTTACATTTCTTATCCTACCACAACCAAATTTGTTCATGGGCTTCCTTGTAGCATTATCTTAAGGGCTGCATGAGCAATTTTGGTTCCTGTAACCCATGGGCTCCCATGGAATCCAAATTATGATAGCCCATAAAATGTGCCCCATTTCA